>JAYXIM010027223.1:0-16684 GCA_037575425.1 Anastrepha fraterculus
GTCGTGGCACCAGACCAACAACTACGTTTTGTGCATCAGAATGTCAGGACTTTGGAACATTTCATTTTGTGTTGATATGTTATTAGTCTCTCGTTTATTGATCTTAAGAGGGATATTTACATATTTTGGATAGTCAAGCTGCGTTCAAGGCACTCAAATCTCTTGGGTGTGCAAATAACATTTCTCTGATCTGGGTTTCAGGACATAGGAGAATAGAGGGAAATGAAATTGCTGATGAGCTTGCCAGGAAGGGAACTGAATTAGCCTCAGAGACCTTCTACCCGGCCATTGTCACCCCCTGACAGTTATTAAAGGAGAACTGCATAACTTATTTCTCAGAAAAGCGCAGGACATTTCCTCGTTTGCTATTTTGAAAACCCTTTGGCCTCAGTACAATAGACGCAGGACGCAAATAGTTCTGGGGACTCCACGCCGTTCAATTTCCAAATTCGTAGCTGTGTTTACCGTTTATTGGATGATTGGCACACACGAAAGAAAGTTAGGTTTACCATTTAACCCCCTTTACAGAAGCTGTGGAGACCTTTCAGAGAAGTGGACTGTTGAGCACTTTGCCATCAACGTCTTCAACGGATGAAAACGTCGACAACGTCAAGGAAATGGTGCTGGAAAGCCAACATTTAAGTTTAAAGGAGATAGCTCGTGCCCTTAGCGTGTCTCACGAATCAATTTTCAACATTTTATACCCTCAATTTGGTATGAGACGCTTGGCTGCTCGACTCGTACAGATGTAGAAAGTTTTCAACATTCCACAGCGGGGATCAATGCAGTAAACGTTCAATGAGCGCACAGTTTCACGTAATGCTGCTTCATCAACGGGTGATCTCATCCTTATGAATTATTTTCTATATAAAGTGAAGTTACTGGCATGTACCCGATAAGTCAGCAACATTGGATCACTTGGAGGTGGAGCCGATGAATAACAGCAGTATAGCTCGAAAAAGTTTTCTAAAATTTAAATTCAAAATTCAATTGGAGCAGCCAGCCAGCATTTATTTCTGACCAAGTGAGTGATAAGATTGTTGGGTTATCCGTCTGTAGTCTTACAAAAAATTAACCAACTTTTTTGCTTAGCGCAAATCTGTTTTCTGGCTTAAAAGTGCTATGAAAAAGTAAAAATCTGAAGAAATCTTCTTAGAGATACTTCGAGAAGCATCTGCTTTAAGAAATGCACTTTGATTTTTTTCTCTCAGATGATTCGATTGCGACTTATGATGTGCACCGCAAGCAAATTTTTCTTCGAGACGACTCCGGAGATTCACAGTAAGCGGCGCAATTTTGAATATTTTGCAAAGAAAAATATTATTTAAATTAATATATTAATTATTACATGCAAATTGTTTAAATAAACTAAAATAAAATCTTGAAAATTTCTTTGCTCTACACCCCCCTTTAACATCACATGGATGAGTGTTGAAATTCAATGAATAACCAAAATAAAAAAAAAATTATTGAAAAATTTTGGAAAACTCCTGAAAAATTATTTACCCTACATTCCCTTTAAAAATCACTTGAATGAGTGTTGAAATTCAATGAATAACCTAAAAAAAAAATTTTTGAAAAATTCTTTACCCCCTTAAACATTACACGTGTTGAAATAGGCTGAATGAGATAAAAAATTCTTGAAACATTTTTTACCCTACACCCTCCTAAAACATCACATCACGATGAGTGTTGTGTGAAAAATTAGATGAGTAAGTAGTCTGCAGGCGAGATCAAAGCAGTCGGCATGCGATCGTGTCGGATTTTCTGTTACGCATCATAAATTTATTAAACATCCGCGCATTGTACGTGCGTACATACATATAACATTATTGATGCCAGTTTCGTTGGCGTATTGACGATTCATTGCGCTGTAATTTTTGAATTGCAAATCACTAAATACCCAATAACGCCTAAAGTGGGTGTGATCATCGTTGTTGAGTGTAGCTTGCGCCATCATCGCATGCAATCTATGTGCGATTATGTATTAGAAAAAAAAAACAACAAAAAAAACTGAAAAGCATGCGGATGCGGGAATATTACCTAGAAATTACCAGCGCAGCTTTTTTCATGTAATTTAGTTTTCTGTTTTCTGTTTGTTGCTTTTTTTCGTTTTTGTGTTACTGATCGTTTTTGTAGGTGTACACTTCCAGCATTTCGCTGATTGCCGCAAATCGTATGCAATCCATTTCGAAATTTGCAATTTCAAATACTCACTTGAGCATTCCAGTACTTTAAATTCACTACACATCTACATATCTATGCACTTAGAGCTCTAATCATAGTCAATAAATGAAATATTTAGTAGTCGTTGCATAAAGATCGGATGGATGTCTTTATATATTTTTAGTTGAATTGATTCGTTCATCTGCTTTAACAATCTATGTTTGAAATGTGACTGTAACAAGCAAAGCCAAAAAACAAAATAAATGAAAAAAAACTAAAAAAAAAAAATACAAAGAGAACATACAAACCTACACTTAAAGTAATATAATCGCTCATAAATGCAGCTGCTGTGCTTATATTACAGCTAATTTTCGCTCAACACCTATCCCTGCAATAAAATGTAATGACTTTAACTGCTAACTGTGTAAATTGCTGGTAGAGATTAATTGTTGCTGATATTTAGGGGCATGACGGAAGGGCGAGTGAGTGTGCCTGATTATAAACATACATGTCTGTCTGTATGTAGGTATGTCCATACACAAATGCAAATTATTGTTACAAGTAATTATCACAGGTTTGCTCATCACATTCTGAGATTACTGCGGATCCCGACATGACCTATGTATGTATGGGCTGGTTATGAATGGCCAGTTAAATATTTGGTATCTGTGGTCGTATGACACAGTAGATTAAGTTGAAATGGAAGTTGTTCAAGTAAACTTTTTTTCACTAACATTAAAAAAGGAATTACGATTATAAATAAATAAAAAACGCTTGAAGAAATTAATTTAATTCTTATCTTAAGTCGACTTAAGTAACACAGATATAACGGGCGGTTTTTTAGCTGTATGAGTACTACCGATATCGACAACTATGACGCTTTCCTATGGCTTCAGCTCCTTGATGAGCAGATCGATGGGAATTTTTCTCGATATAACGGTTATGGCTTCATCGGCAATCGTGCGGTAAGCGCTCGCGGCTCTTAACGCGCCAAGTCGTGTCGCTTTTACTTCCTTTATAAACGATTTTTTCACATCAGCCCATATCGATGCTGCATACATTCTAACAAACGTAGTCACTAAGGAGAGTAACTGACGGTTTTCTCCGCGTGGTCCTCCTATGTTTGGTTAAAGTCTTGATAGGGCACTACGTACTCGTGTCGCCTTTTTGCTAACTGCTGCAAGGTGATCCTTAAAAGTCATGGGAGTCATGGAAGATGCTATAATTTTTGCAAATGGCATCATACGTCAATAATATTTGACACTTGAGAACTACACAGTTGCAGTATATAAACGGAAAGGCAATGGAGCGCGTAAAGGTTAGAATAAAGATTTCCATCACTCAAAATATATTTTTTTTTAATTTAGTAAAAAATTTATTTAAAAAGCAGGATGATATGATCACAAGTAGGGAAAGCATATTTATAAATCTTTGAAACTTAAACGAATGTTACTCAAACTCAATGAAAATCAGACGCAAGTCGAATTCATTCAAGGTAATGGCACTACATAGCGTAGCGAATAAAGACCCAGTGGCTACGCTGGCTGGGTGATGTTGTCCGAATGGATACAAACGCTCTGGCTCTGAAAGTATTTGATGCGGTACAGGGTGGTGGTAGCAGAGGAAGAGGAAGGCCTCCTTTGCCTTGAAAAGATCAGGTGGAGAAGGACTTGACTTCACTTGGTGTCCAGTGTTTTTTTTACGTGAGTACCTGCTGGCGACAGCTTAAACCCACGGTACCCAAATGCACACGGATCAAAATCAATAATCAATGATTAGGACCCAAACAATATTTGGTACCAATTGCCAGTGTGGCATGGACACACTAACCGCCTTGGTAGGGCTCGAGGCCTACCCATACCTCTGCCGTTCTGTGGGTCCCGGCACCCGGTTACAATGCAACTCTACATCGGCCTAAGGCCTACCCGCGCTTTAGGTCTCAACCACAGCCACCACGAAAATCTCCCCGAAGGGCCGTTCCCAAGAATTGGTCAGAGCGAAATCTGAGGGCTCCTGTTCCCCGTGGTACCGAGTTATGGTCTCCGGTAAGACATCGTACTCGAAGGCACCGCCAGTTGAGCACCCATACTACTCAGGCACTGGTAAACCTAGATTTTAGTCGCCTTTTACGACAGGCCTACCTTACCTCGGGCATATTCTAACTCCTGCACCGCTGGGTGGACTTCACTTGGTGAGTCCAACTGGCGCCGGTTAGCACGAGAAAGAAACGACTGGCGCGCTTTGTTAAACTCGGCCAAAATTGCGTAAGCGGTTATCGCGCCAATTAAGAAGAAGAAGAATGGCACTACAGCAGCTGATTTTACGCTATTGTGTGTTGATTATCAAAGTGTCTCGCTTCTTTGCTGCTGCTTTGCTTGTTTATTTACATTCTAATGGAAATTTTGATATTAATAATTACTTTCACAAAAACAATACAAATGTAAATGTTGAGTGGCTATACAATTTTCTAAAAGTTATAAAAGTGTGGTGGTCGAGATGCTCCGAAAGCGTCGAGTGATTAGAAAAAACTGAGCTCAATTACTAAAATGAATAGGCTGGTACGTTCTCGAGCCGAATTTCATGCACACTTATTTAGTTTTCCTATTTTTATAAGGCAACAAATTAAATTATTGCTTTTATTTATGGTATTTGTCGATATTTCGCTGCAATTAGAAGCCATCACCAGCAACTCTTGGCTGCGCTAGATCGACTCCTTCTTACTTTGTAGAACAGAAACTTCGATTATATAGCTCGATGGTTTTGACTCCTTCCAACTATTTTTTTTAACCGATTTTTGTGTGTTTTGCATATTGTAAAAGGTTGAAATTGGTCGAGCCAAGGGGCACCAGGCTAAAAAGCTCTGGAAAGAGGGTAGATAGTCAAGGAGGAAAGGAGAAAAGTATTAAAGAAAGAGATAGGAAAGAATAGAGACAGAGCCAGAGGTAGTTGGTCCAGTGAGAATTTTCCAGCTTCTTTGGCAAATCTGTAAATATCCTCCAGTTTTAAAGAACGAATATTATTCATTCTCACGAAATCGGAACCCAAAACTCGTAGTTTTGCTCTAGTAAAGGCAGGACACTCACAGAGAAAGTGCGCAGTGCTATTCGCCTCCTCCAAGCAAGACAGGCACATTGGGCACTCAATAATTCCAATGGTGGTCATATGCTGACCCCATGGGTTGTGTTCTGTAAATACGCACGATTATCCATTCGGCTACTTTCCGTTTGGAAAACAGTTGCCATTTCCCCCATATCATAGTGATAGTTATTACTATCGTTTAAGTATCATCCGGTTCCAAACCCTATTTCATTCTTTGACTCATCAGTAAAGAAAATATCTGTCAAACCTCCCTGCATGCATTCTGGATTACTCCATTGCTCACACAATGGAAATCAGACATCAAATTTCCTTCCAAATGAAACTATGGGTATCAGATCGTCTTTAGGTGCCAAAAACAGGAGATACTGCTCAGATAGCAACTTTTCTCTGTGGCCCGAAGTTCCATCTACGTGCCAGAAACCATATTTATGGAGCCTACACATTGCTTTTATTGCTTCCTGTTGTATCTTAAGATCCAAGGGGAGCAAATCAAGCATAGAATTTAGAGCATCGCCGGAGGTTGTACTCATGGCACCCGTAATGCATAAACATACACTTCTTTGCAGCCTGTATAGTTCCCGGAGTGTGAACTTAACCATGCTCCGTCGCCAGCAGACCACAGAGGCGTAAGTGATGTTTGGTCTGATAAGTGCTGTGTATATCCATAGGACCACAGCAGGTTTCAGACCTCAGGTTTAACCAAAGGCTCTGCGGCATTGCTGAAAAATCCTTAATGTGCGATTCACCATAAGTGAAACGAGTGTCTCCCAAGTCATCGAAAAGACCAAGTGTCACACCTTTTAGTGTTGGAAGACTAAGTTCATCCAATTTCCGTTTTCTTGTGAACAAGACTATGGTGGTTTTGGTTCGGTTTGACGGAAAGCCCTTGTCTCGTGCACCAGTCATCGATTTTGTCCAGAATCCTCTGCACTTTCGTGCAAAGCCGCCTTATTAATTTATCAGATGTTAGCGCACAGACATCGTCCGCATATGCTTGGACATGAAAGCCGAGTCCCTGCATCTCCGCTATTAGAGAGTCTACGACCAAGCACCACAGCAGCAGAAAAAGAACACCCCCATGGGGCATCCTTGCTTGGCCCTGACGGTGATTAGTTCGTCACTATTCTCACGAGCGGTTAACAGCCTCTCAGAGGGCATGGAATATATCCACTTTACAATGGTTTTGTAAACGGTTAATGCTACCGTAATTTTGTGTCAAAATTTCAAACAAATCAGAGGAAAAGTGAGGGAGCTATAGAACTTCGACTGAAAGAATTTAGCCAGGCAGGTTGGTGCTTGTGAGACTTTAGGCTCATTTGATCGATTTTTTTGCTACCATTTAGTGCCAGTATTTTTTAATACCAATTTTTGTGTTTTTATACATATAAAAACGTTTTCTTTAATTTAGTGAAAATGAAAAAAAAAAATTTAAATAAATTATATATAGTCTTCATTTTCACCCCTGACTTCCAACTATCGATGAAGTTTTGAAGATTTATGTGTCTGGTAATAAATCGCCCATAATTACATTTTTACATATTTTAAGCAGTACATACATACATAGACATGCATGCTTGTGTGCGTGTGCGTTATTTTTAGTTGCAATTTTTGAAATTGTTATTTGTGGGTTAAAGTGTAAACATAACCAAACTTTAGTATGACAAATCTCAATCCATGTTTTCGTTCAAATATATTTATTGGATATTTTGGCATTCTAAACAAATAATTGCTTTTGCCTATTGCTGATTTGTCAACAGCACTCTTTTTAATTACAAATTTGTATACGCATACACACACACATACACACACATGCACCTCAAAGTATCTTTATATTTTGAGGTTAACGTTTAAAAGGCAAATGACAAGGTTACACACATAAGTGGCTGCCGACGAACTGATGCACTAATGCCAAATATTTTAACATTTTTTCGGCAACGTCTGCATGTTCGGCCTAACAGTTTTCAGTTTTTGTTTACTTTGTTGTAAGTCCATAATTTTATTTATCTCGTTTTGAGGGGCAGTCGCTGAGCACCCCTCATGTCAACGCTCACTAATGACTAAATAATCAAACTTTTTTTTTTAATATATTTACTTAATTTTTATACACTTTTAATATGAATTTTCGTATAAGTGAATTGTTGTTGGCGACTGAAGCTGCTGTCTATTGCCAAAGGCAGTTTCGACGTTTGGGTGCAACCTCTTGCAGATGCTGTGAGACGACAACGAGCGAATAGAAATAAATCGTACAAATTCAATTGAAAAAATTAAACATGAATAAAATAGGAAAAATAACAGACAGATAAACAGCAACCACAACATGGTATCATTAACCTCAACACCAACAACAATAACAACCAGCGGCGATGATGCTGCAAGAAAATCCATTAGCTCGGATCAAAAAATTATTTAGCAAATTTTGTCTGCTGCTGTGATTCACAACTGCAACAACATGAGCTGCAAAAAATGGAGAATCATTTCAGTAACAACATTGCCAGTTAGCTAAGCAACAACCGATAACACATAGAATAACTACAACAATGCCAAGTACAATTACGCATGTCCTTCACGCACTTTAAAATGTTATAATGTCCAGTCAATGTCATAAAAATATGCGCGTACACTTCTGTGATGACCTGTATTTTTTGGCGTATTTATGCGTGTGCGTGTGTGTGTTAACGTTGCGTGAAGAATCAGCAAATTGAGGTTTAATACTCTAAGCTATAAAAACAAAACACAAAAAAGAAAAAAGAAAAAAATAATAATAATAAAAATAAATAAATTATGAGAAATAAGTTTTCATATTTATTTTGTTACAAATAATATGCAAATGAGATAAAAATTATTTACGCCACATATTCTTACGCTAGCTTTGTTTTTTGGGTAAAAAATTGTTGCTCGGCACTCTACCGCTTAGACTTACAGGATCCTGCAATTCATAGATAATTTATTTAAAATGAAAGTAAACTTTATTATTAAAAAATGACGACAGTGATTAAAATTGAATTTTAAAAAAGTATAAATATATTTTGAAAAACCAAAATCATTTTGAAGAGAGATCAAGGCACAACATTCCAAAATTAGTGACATTATTCATTATTGGCGGGCGCCGTAGCCGAATGGGTGGGTGCGTGACTACCATTCGGCATTCACAGAGAGAATGTAGGTTCGAATCTCGGTGAAACACCAAAATTAAGAAAACGTTTTTTCTAATAGCGGTCGCCCCTCGACAGGCAATGACAAACCTCCGAGTGTATTTCTGCCATGAAAAAGCTCCTTATAAAAAATATCTGCCGTTCGGAGTCGGCTTGAACTCATTCGCCGCAATCGCGTTCAATTCGGCTGTCACAGTTTTTTGGATCGCCTTGATGGAGTCGAAACGCCTCCCCTTCAGCTTTCCTTTCAGGCGCGGGAACAAGAAAAAGTCCGGAGGGGACAGGTCTGGGCTGTAGGGAGGGTGGGGAAGCACCGGAACCCCCATCTGGGCCAATGCAGAGGTGCAGAGGAAGGCGGTGTGCGCCGGCGCATTGTCGTGATGAAGGGTCCAATTGTTGACGAGGTCGGGCCGAACCCGGGCGACGCGGTTTTTCAGCCGAACTTCTTTTGTAATATGCCGCGTTTACAGTGATTCCTGGAGGTACAAATTGATTAGCTTTACGCAAAATTTGTTCGAGTAACGTTGCTCCAACGATCCCTGCATTTTCGCCACTGCAAAATCCTAACACACTTTTAAAACAGTTTTCACGCGGAGCGATGTTGACTGCACCGCTGTTGCCAGCGAACTGGGACTGGTTTCTAGTGGAAGGGGAAGGTCCAACGATCATTTTCCCCCACCAGCCGATTCGGTTGATATATATACAGGGTGAACGATATTCAAAACACAATAACTTTTTTGTGTGAAATTTGTTTTTATTGATTTCAAAGACAAAATTGTTCAAAAATGATTACAAACTGAGTTGCATGCTGCACGAATGTGATCTTGAGGTATTTTGCTCCATTCTCGTATAATCGCTTTTTTCAGCGCATCCATACTGACATATTTTTTAGTCCTCACCTTGCTCTCCAAAATGGATCAGATGGAATAGTCCATCGGATTTGCGTCTGGCGAATTCGAAAGCCATTGTGTGGTCGAAATGAAGTGTGGAACATGATTTTTTAATCATTCTTGGTTCACATGAGCTTTATGAGACGGTGCCGAGCCCTGTTGGAACGTCCATTGTCTACGACCGAAATGTTTGCGTGTCCACGGCTCTAAAGCAGCTTCTAAAACATTTTTCCGATAATAAGTCGCATTCACTTTGACACCAGGCTCGATAGAAACGAATGGAGAGCGTCCATCAGCGGTCACTGCGGCCCAAACCATTACTTGCGATGGGAAATTGCTTCGAGTGGCCATACGTAGGCTTAAATTCTCGTATGAGCGTTCGGTCAAGTAAACTCGATCGTTCTGAGTGTTTATGAACTGCTCACTTGGGAAATTTTTTTCATCAGAAAACACAATGTTAGGAAATTCGCCACGTTCGTTTGCACGACTTGCAACAACTCCTTTGCTCTTTCGCACCGAACTTTTTTTGTTGGGGTGAAAGATCGTGTGCTTTTTGGAACTTGTAAGCCTTCACCTTGAGCTCATTTTTCAATATGCGACGAATGCTGTCTTGCGATATTTTCAGTTCTTTGACCATTTTTCTTCCACTTCGACGTGGATTTCGTTCAAGTCGAGTCTTCACTTTCCGAACCATTTCTGGCGTTGTTGCGGTTTTTTTTGGTCCCCCTCCATAGCGTTTTGAAATGCTACCAGTATCATTGTAACGTTTTATAGTGCGATACACAAACATTTTATTCACTTTGAGGTGACTGAGCTCACAAACAATGGCTGGTTGTGATTTTCCAGCCAAATATAACGTAATTACACTATTACGTTTGAATTCCATCACAGAAAAAAAAATTCAACAAAACTGAGACGCAAATGCTTTTGAAGGCTTATAAACAATATATTGAACTGTCATTGAACAATTTTGACGTTGATGTCATGAGCTGTTTGACAGATACAAGCAGTGTGAACATGGTAACACTTCATATCGTTCATCCTGTATATATTCATTATTTGCAGCGACAGTAAATCTGTAATGGACGCTCTATTGAACCATGCTAACGAAACTCCAATATTCACCGAAATCTGAAATAATATCTTATTAAATAAAAATTCCATAAGGATCATGTGGGTTTCGGGTTATGCCGGAATACAAAGCAACGAGTGCGCTGTTACCACATCCACAGAAGTCGCCCAAGAACCCCTTCACTTCAGTGCACATTTTACTATTAAAGATATTCGAAAAATTATACTAAAAGCTCTTCAGGATACGTACAATAGTTAATGGATTAATTACCAACACCACTACAAAAGGTACAATCTTACACACATGTCTTCTTAGAATCTTAAGATATTTACACGCCTTCAAATCGGTCACACTATAGCCAACCATGGTCACATTCTAAACGGCAAGTCAAACCAAACTGCTCTTTTTGCAACTCAAACGACTACACGACAACACACCTGTTCGATACTTTCCTAGGATTGGAATATACTAGAAATGCAATTCATCCTAACCTAGAACTTTCCAATCTACTCAACAACATAGATGACAATAGCATTAAATTAACTTAATTTTGTAAATTTATTAAACTAACTAAATTGAAACTGTAACTCTTTGCGAAAACTATATACAAAATTATACTCCACTCAAACTCACACTACCAACTAATCTTCTAACACTTCCTCAACCACCCTCTCCCATCCTCTTGTATAGCTACATATCTATATTATAACTCTAGTTTAAGATACCATGAGCCGAAGGCCCTGGCAGCCAGTCTTATTTCGTAAGTGAAATAGTTATTAATAACTGTTACTCTTTTAAATAAATAAATAAAAAATAAGTAGTCACATTGAAATATTGCCTCAGGTTCGCTGACATCGGTGTTTGAATTTCTATTCGCGAAAATCACTTCTGTGCTTGTCCCGTGCGAATACCTTGACTTTTGACAATTATCTCGGATATGAAAAATCGCCTAGCATAAACTTTGCCACCAATTATTGGAACTAATTGAGAGTAATAAGTTAAGCCTATTGTAAAAATTAAAAATTAGTTTTAGCTGACAGGTTTTTTTCAGTTTGAAAGTGTGCGATGGTCACATTCGACCTAATGAAAATACACGTTTGTATTTTGATAGTTGAATGTATAGCTGTAAATGTTTGAAATTTCTGGACATTTATTATATATTGTTATTGTATTCCTATTCCTGTAAATAAGTTCTCTTAAAAACATATATTTTTAAACAGGTCGGGAGCCGTTATTTTCTGAGTTGGAAGATTGCATCTGGGAATGGAGTGCAAGAAGGAGAGCAGTGACTTTGGTTGTACGAAGGGCTGATATTCAAAAATTTTCCCTTGAAATTGATATATTCACAGAAGAATTTAAAGCATCGTCACACTGGTTGAACAACTTCTTTAAAAGATATGAACTGTCTCTAAGGAGATTATCAACATTGTTTAAGCTGGAAGACAATGAAGTTGTTAAGCGTGCACTTGCGTCTAAGCTTTTTGTTGATGGCATCGATTTTTCGAAATACCAACTCTCCAACATGATTGCTATGGATGAGACCACGGTATTCCTGACCAAGGAGCTCAAACGACAGTTCACCACAAGGCTTCTTCGTTAATTTACGTTCCTTCTACCGGTTACGATAGTGCACGTGTTACCTGTATTTTGTCGATTCATCTAGACGGCAAGAAAGTACCGCCATTTTTAATCACTAAAGGTATTATAAGAGAGACCAGATTCAACGTGTTTCAGGAATTTATGCCATTGAAAGTGAAAAAGCCTGTTGCACCCAAGCAGTTATAAGAAAGTGGGTTGAGATTATGCTGTCAGAGGGGTCAGAATAGGCTAGTTTGGGATTCAGCCAGTAATTACCGCACTAAAGACATGAACAACTTTATTGCTGAGAGGAAGATTGATCAAGTAATGATGTCCAGCAGGAATGTCTGGTTACCTCTAGACTCTTGACATTTTAATAAAAAAGCCATTCAAGGATCATTTGAGGATGGAAGTCAATGAATATATTGAAAACAGAATCGTGATAAATCATTGAGGTAATTTTGTAAAACCAGGCTTACAAGAAGTTGTGATTCATGGGACAAAATAACTGATAGTGATGTTTCCAAGGCACTACGAACTGGCTACTTAGACAAGAATTATCCATTTAACGATAGCTATATCGCCAGAGATGTGAGATTCGGACTACTGATTCAACAGGAAATTGATTTGGAAGAAAATCAGAATATAATTCAGAATTTTATTTATGACGATGCTGCAGAAAAAGATGACATGAATGTAATTGAATAAATTTAAATTTCGGTATTCGGTGCAAAATAAATATTAAATAAAAATATATAAATATACTTTTATTTTTGCCCTCCCACGAAAATAAGCCCTAGCGCGTACTTTGGACCAAAAAAGGAAGTAAGACAGTGTCTTATTTTCGGAAAAAGACGGTAACAAACTTCAACCAAGTGAAGATGCTGGGAATGTGAATTTCTCGAAGAGTCTTCCTCTGGTGATAGAATATAGTCTGGATAGAGCCTAGAACAATAAATTTTTTATGCAAGAAACAAATTATTTTTCCTCATATCCTTCTTTTAGTTTAGGGTTTCAAGGGTGATGCAGATGTGCGACAGCAATTATTTGTGGTGTACAAATTTTTTTATTAGCAACTTTTTTTTACAGCCCTTAATAAACTTATTCACGGAGCGATATTTAGTTGAACAGTGCGTAAAAGCGATCTAAAAGTTGTATGAAAATTCTCGCTCTGCAAGAGGTGCGTGATGAGCCGGATATTATAGCAAAAAAATTGCATGATTTGGGGTACTGAAAGTCCACAAGTTATTAAAGAAAAACCATACATCCTCAACAACTCAATGTTTGGTGTCATTTTTGTCCTGGCGAAGTCGTCGGACTGTACTATACTTCTTCGGAAATTATGCCGGTAGCGCAGTTATGGTGAACGATGAAGCAAACTTTTTATTGTCTGAATTGGGTGAGATGGAATTGGACAACATGTGACAAAATGTGGTTTCAAGGTTCTTGCCACACAGCGTATGAAAAAATGGCACTATTACGGGTGATGTTCCCAGTGCGCATTCTCTCACAAAACAACACTACCAAGATTTTGCGATTTGACATTACTGGACTTATCTCTCTGGGGCTACATGAAAATTAAGGTATTTACTTTTATAATCTTGAGATGATTCTCGAGGTGAAGCAGAAAAGTCAGGGAGAATTTTGATATACGCATTTTGTTTTGCAGAGAAATCGTGGTGTTTGACGGACATTTCCTACATAGAAAAACATGCTAAAATTAAAAAAATCCTTTCGTCAAATTTATAAAGGAAAATCTGCCGATTTATTAAATAACCCTTCTATTTCACACCAAGTATATAACTATATATACAGGGTTGGCCATATAGCGTTTGCTTTTTGAACCACCTATTTTTTTGAGAATAGTAACACAAATGAAATGTCAAATGTGTTCATAATTTACTTAAAGGTTTGGCATTTACGAAATGGGACGCTATACGCTTGAACAAAATTGGGAAATATTGAAAACCTATTTCCAAAGTGGTGAGTCTTCTTCTTCTTTTCTGATTTTCACATCGGTGGCTACGTTAATAAGCAAAATTGTCAGATTTGGGGCTCAGAAAATCCACACGTTACAGTAGAGAAGCAAATGCATCCACAACGAGTCACTGTTTGGTGCGGTTGTTGGTCTGGTGGCATCATCGGGCCATTTTTTTCGAAAAATGCGAAGGAGCCGCGGTTACAGTAAATGGCGAGCGTTACCGTGACATGCTCAACGAGTTGTTTCCAAAAATTGAAGAGGATGACATGGACGACATTTGGTTTCAACAGGACGGTGCAACTTGTCACACTGCCAAAGTTACACTCGAACTTTTGGCTCCCGTTTTTGAAAACCGAATAATCAGCCGAAATTCCGATATCAATTGGCCGATTCGGAGTTGTGATTTAAGCCTGTTGGACTATTTTTTGTGGGGAGCCGTTAAGGACAAATGCTATGCGAACCATCCATAGACGATCGATGCAAGAAATCGAAGTTGCCATTCATGAAATTGGAGCCCAAACAATCGAAAATGTGCTTAAAAATTGGGTTGATCGAATGGCCTACCGTAAAGCCAGTCGTGGCAGTCATTTGAACGATATTATTTTTCATTCATAAATGGCAATGTTCAATCTTCAAAATAAAAAAAAAAGTTTGAAAAAATATTGATTAGTTTTTGTTTTATAGCCGATTCAAAAAACAAATTTTCCATGGCCCACCCTATATATAATTGGCGCGTACACCCTTTTTGAGTGTTTGACCGAGCTCCTCCTCCTATTTGTGGCGTGCGTCTTGATGTTGTTCTACAAATGTACTACAAACCGCCTCCGAACGGCAGACATTTTTATGAGGAGCTTTTTCATGACAGAGATCATAGCCTACGTTCTCTCTGTGAATTCCGAATGGTAGTCACACACCAACCCATACGGCTACGGCTGCCGAGTAAATATATTAATTTTTATATATTACATTGTTTAAATTTTTAATTTTTTATAAAAAAAATCGTTTGTTGTTTTTTGTTTGTTCTATTCAGTTGTGAGCTGCGGCCTTTTTTCCACTTGACGCGTCGGACTTATCTATAGTGCGTTCTTAAAAACTATGAAAAATGAAAGCCTAGACTCCTGAGCGGCTCAAGTTTTAAAGCTTTCGTAAACGTAGTTTTCAGTCAAAAAAGAAAGCTTACATTAAGCAATTCGCCAAAAAAGAAAGGATTTGTGGGAAAACAACTCATGAATTTCGCTCTATAATAACGCACCGTCGCGCAGTGCCATCATTAGCCGTGAATTTTTGATCAAGTCATCCAAGAGCCATTGAATTCACCTGATATGGCTCCCTTCAATTTTTTCTTTTTGAGCGAGTCAGAAAACCACTACAGGGAACGCGTTTTAACATCCGAAATGAAGTAATGGAAAAATCAAGACATCTCTGATGGCTATACCGAAAATAGAGTTCCAGAAATGTTTCGAGAGCTGGATCAAACGCTGACATAAATGCATTG
This sequence comes from Anastrepha fraterculus, assembly GCA_037575425.1. NCBI lineage: Eukaryota > Metazoa > Arthropoda > Insecta > Diptera > Tephritidae > Anastrepha > Anastrepha fraterculus. Next base: position 15,434 of record JAYXIM010027223.1, read on the forward strand.
CAGTTGATGGAAAGTTCTTTGAAGGCGATAATATCACTTTTGAAGAATAGATTTGTATTTTGAATTTTCTGAATATATTCCGGGAAATTGAAATTCGAAAAGGTCGAGCCAAAGAGCATCAAGAGATTTGGTGGCTCCTAAAACACTTAGGCCAAAAAGCCCATTGTATTTAGAGCTCTGGAAAGAGGGTAGATAGTCAACGAGGAAAGGAGGAAAGTATCGGAGAAAGAGGTAGGAAAGAATAGGGACAGAGACAAAGTTAGTCCTGTGAGTATTTTCCAGATTCTTTGGCAAATCTGTAAATATCCTCCAGTGTTAGAGAAGGAACTTCCGGGAACTTTTTGATCAAGGTGGAGTAGCACTGTAAGTGTTAAAAATAAATACAAAAATGCCTTTTTTATAAATATCAGGACAGACCATAAGTTCGTGCGTTTTTTAAAGGTGGTTTTAAAATTAATAAAAAATATGTTTAAAGTATTTATTAATCAATAATATATTTTCCTTCATTATTTACAATGTCTTTCCAACGTTTAGGCAAATTGCTTCCATCCGTGCTCGTTCAGCTTGCCTAATGATTGCCTTGCGGTATGAGGACTTGCGTTGTCGTAGTGAAACAAAACTTTGCGTCTATTCACTAAAGACGGTCGCTTTTTCTTAAGTGCCTTATTCAGGTTTGATAGCTGATGGGAATAATAATCAGCAGTTATCGTCTGGTTTGGTTCCAGAAGTTCATAATACAGAATCGTCTTGGGGTGAAGGCCATCTCTAGGGGTCGGTTCTGGTGTTCCATCTTTATCTAACCATTGGCGTTTGCGAGCAGGATTATTGTAAAGGGCACATTTTTCATCACCAGTAACGATACGGTTCAAAACACTTTCATTTTCAAGCCGTTGCAGCAGCTGAGAACACACATTCACTCTCTGCTGAAGGTTGGCGACGGAAAGTCTCTGCGGAACCAATTTTCCCAGCTTTGAAACCTTTCCCAACTGCGCCAGGTGCCTGTGAACTGTTCCATGCGATGAATTTAACCTCGGAGCTATCATATCGACTGTCGAATTTGGTTCAGCTTCCACGAGTTCGAGCAAGGCGTCGGAGTTAAAGACTTCAGGACAACCAGCACGCAGGGCATCCTCCACGTCGCAGTTACTTACCACTTCGGAATTTTGAAAACCACTTTCGCGCAGTCCTTACACTCACGGTATCCTCTCCGTGAACGGTATTTATTTCTGCAGCAGCAGCTGTTGCATTTTT
>JAYXIM010027224.1:0-41374 GCA_037575425.1 Anastrepha fraterculus
AAAATCTCAAACGATTGTAATTAATTTTTAATTGTGAATAAATCGTGGCGCTCATCTTGTCTGATGCATAGCATCTTCAGGTGAAAATATTTTTAATGGTTTCTTCAGGTCAAAATATTTTTCAATCAGACTGTTAACCGGCTCTCTCCAGCAAAGAATCAGCTGATTGGCTGACGTAGCCGGGGCCATGATAGCGATTTGTTAACGAAAAAACTAAGATTGTGTTGGCGATATACGAATAAAATCAACACAGTCAACGCTCATGTTGCTTCGTTGCCGTCTTACAACGGGTGATTGGACGAGTGAGAGAGATAAGCGGGCAGATTTCTGCTGTCGACTCTCCGGTGACGTGACAGCCGAAGTTACTCTCACAGTTTTGTGTTTCACCACATCTGATAGGAAAACCTAACAATTTAGCAATCTTGATAGCTTCTTCACATTCAAATATGCATACAAAACTAAAATTACTGATCTATGTGATCAATAGTGCTCATCTTCACTCTCCCACTGTTCAATATCATTTCACGAATTTTAACGACGTTTTCTGGTGTGGTGACTAAAATTAAGTGATCACATCCAGCTTCAATTGTGTTGGTAAGTTGAGTAAAAAATAGTGAAACGAGTTTTAGAGGTGTGCTCTTTAGCAAACCGTTATTCGGCTCTGAGCAAATTTGACAGAATCAGCTGACGTTACTTGTAATGTGCTTGGTGATATCAACACAAAAATCAACCAATGACACTTCGTCGCCGTCTGAACAACGACTGATTGGACGAATGTGTGAATACATGTGAAATGATTGTGCAGAATTCGGCTGAATCTCCCAGGTGACGTGGGGCCGAAGTTCCTTTCATAACTTTCTTTTCCACCATAGTTAAGGGGTCCCGGTGGTCTAGAGCTCGAAAATTTAGGGTATTTTCTGTAATTTTTTTACAATAATAAATGTAAAACGAATTTTAATTGTTTAGGCCTTTTATTTAACTTCTTTTACATACAATAGTGAGACATTTTTTTTTATTAATTTTAATAATTTAAAAAAAGGCACTGAAGTTGACCCTACCGAAAATCTCGGCATGGACGGTGTTGTCCATTTTGGCTCTTCTAATTATTCTGAAACACAAAATCCAAAAATAATTATTGAATCAGTATGCACGTGTAGCTATGTCGGTTTTGAATTTGACGACTCTAAACAATCGGGCTGTTTTTCAGTTTTTTAATAACAAAATAGAAATAATGTAGCAAATAATAGATCCAGTGACTTCGTTAGCTAAGTCATGTCGTCAAAATGGATTCAGACGATTCGGCTTTGAATAGTAGCCAATACAAAGCTAGTTGTTGAAATAGTTGAAGTTGAAAGTTGTAGTAGAGGAAGGTGGATATTTTCCATTAATGCCGCCGTGTGACGAATCTGATTCTACCTGATAAAACGGCTGTATAATCGAAAATACTGTGAATATTCTTCCAAAAATTTTTAAGTATGTATATTCCTAAAAGCCTATACTTTCGAACTATCAAAAAAATCTATTTTTGGAAAATTCTAGACCGCCGGAAAAATCATAAATCTATCATTATTGATTAATCGAGTGGGGAATGATATTTTTTTAAGTTTTATTTAGTTTATGTGCTGGTGTTTTTCCGAAAAAAGTAGTATTCAATGAATACAGGAAATTAATTTTTCGTTTTTATGACTCTGACGAGGTCGTAGCAACCTTTTTTCAAAATCAGTCAAAAAATCGGGATGCATTCTCTTGAAGGTTGCTCCCTGAAAAGCAAAAAGATTTAATTTACGATGGAAATCGCCAAACTATTTTCTAATTTTCTCTACTGCAACTCTAATTTTCGCGTACTTATCTGTACTCCCTTGTATTTGAAATATTTCATTTCCCAATATACACAAACAGCTTTGAATTGTATATTTATTTTATCTTTTTATGCTATATTCATTACCATCACTCTTATGCGCATGACGGACTACATTCACTTGCTACTTCTGTGGCGCATGCGTGAAGTACCTTCAAAAATTATCACCTCATCCAACAATGCCTGGGTTTTGCTCTGCGTAATTTGAATACTATCGCTGAAAGAGAAGATGATTTCGATTGAATTACTATCTGTTTTTTTCTACCATTAAATGAATACTTCAGAAAAAAATTGATATTATCTACGTAAAAGATTGGCACTTAACCGAAAAGAGGGCAACTACTCACATTCAAGATCAAGGTTGTACACAGATACAAACACACCTACAATACGTATCCAAAGTAGCATTGAAATACATATAAACAAGATGGTGTCGATGATAAATTTTGTATAACCCACACGTGCAGGGCAAACGTGAAAAAGTGAACAAATGCAGATCCAAAAGTAGTACGACTTCACAAATCGCGAACCACTTCACTACCTGCAAACCCATAGTTTAATGCAACATTTGAACAATATTTTCCCAAATCTGCACTGCAAAATACTGCAAATGGAGAAAATGGCAATGAGTAGCAATAAGGTGCCAAAAAAAAAATGCTTTTGTGATGTATGTACATCAGAATGGGTCGAAAAAAGGTCCACTTTTTGAAGTGTTTTAACTTGTATGTTATTATTTATTATTGTTATAATTTTTTATGCTATTTATGAATTTAGCAAATCAATTTAAAAGTTTACTTCTAATGAATTTTATTTTAGGAGGGGTACAACTTTGGATAACTTGACTTCAGACCTCAAACGCACGTAAGCACGAAATATAAAGTGTGATTTTTTAACAGCTATAGGAAAGTTTTTCAAAAAACCACATGTAAAATTAAAAAAAATGCATGCAATTCTTATTTAAATCGATAGTACAGTCCATATAATTTAATGTTTGAAGATTATTTCATGGAAATGTAGACCGCGACTGCGCTTCAAATGGTCCATCCGCTTAGTCCAATTTTGGCATACTCTTTCCAATGTTTCGGCCGGTATCTCACATATAAATACTTTATGTTGTCTTCCAATGCGTTAATTGACGCAGGCTTGTCTGAATAGACATGAGCTTTTAACATAGCCCCACAAAAAATAGTCTAAAGGCGTTATATCGCACAGATTTGGGTGGCCAATTGATAGGTCCCGAACGTGAAATAAAATGTTCACCGAACTCGCCTCTCAACAAGTCCATTGTTACGCGTGCTGTGTGGCATGTGGCACCGTCTTGCTAAAACCACATGTCATGCAAGTCAAGCTCTTGTATTTTGGGCATAAAAAAGTTGGATATCATTTCACGGTAGCGCTCAACAGTTAGTTAGCAGTTATGTTACGATTCGCAGCATCTTTGAAGAAGTACGGTCCAATGATACCTCCAGCCCATAAACCGCACCAAACTGTGACCTTTTCTGGATACATTGGTAGTTCTTGCAATTCTTCTGGCTGATCTTTACTCCAACGTCGACAATTCTGCTTATTTACGTACCCGTTGATCCAAAAATGAGCTTCGTCGCTGAACACAATTTTCCGATAAAAAAGTGGATCTTCGACCAACTTTCCAAGAGCCCATTCACGAAAAATTCTGAGTTGCGGTAAGTCGTTCGGCTTCAATTCTTGCACCAGCTGTATTTTGAAAGGTTTCACACCTAAATCCTTTCGTAAAATTTTCCACGTTGTTGAGTAACAGAGGCCCAATTGCTGCGAACGGCGACGAATCGATAATTGATGGTCATAAACTTTCTTAACAGAACACGCATTTTTATAATAAAATTCCATGATTTGCAAGCGTTGTTCATTTGAAGATGTTCGACAGTGAAACAAAACACGAAACCTGCGTCAGCTGTTTAAACTAACTGTTTAAAAAGACTAATAGCTAAAAAATCACGCGTTAGAACTCCTCAGACTAGAACGACTAGTTTTTCAAAATCGGTTGGAAAATAACCAAATTATAACGAAAAAAGTATTCGACCATTTTTCTTCTTCTTCTTGAATGGCGCAATTACAGCTTACGGGATTTTAGCCGAGTTTAACAAAGTGCGACAGACAGTCGTTTCTTTTTTGAGCCAATTGGCGCCAGTTGGGCATACCAAATGGTGTCAAGTTCTTTCCATCTGATCTTTCCCACGCAGAGGAGGCCTTCTTCTTTCTCTACCGCCATCAGCCGGTACCAGACGATTTTTGGCGGAACGGCATCAAGAAATTGGTCGAGAGGTGGGAAGAGGTTGTAAACAACATCGGCGAATATTAATTGATTAAATTATTGATATAATTATTATGTTTTGTTTAAATAGTAAAGTCTTTAAATTTAAAAGTCTTCGGAAAGAACGCTACGTACTCGTTCCTCAGCCTACATACATACATATTTCTGCAGTACACCAGCGGGTTAATTATTTTCCGAATTTCATAACCTTGAATCGATAGTTATACAGAAAAAATTAAAATTAAAAATTAAATATAACATAAAAATAAAGAAATCGATTAATTTATGGTTTAAAACTGCTTTATGGTTGATCTTTAGCTCCTGGTCAATGCTATGACTTCTCACATGCCGGTCAACTCCCATTATTTCTGTGATTGTATCGACATTTTCGACATTATCGGCTTTTGCTTGAACATCAAAAATGCCTGAACGGAATCGACGAAACCGAAAGCGGTTACACTCACAATTTTAGCGGACTGGCGTGCATTTTCGCCTTTATCAAAGGAAAACTGTAAATGTAGCGAATTTTCTATTTGTTGACTTCGATAGTTAGCACCCTGTAACTTACAACTGACAAATGGAACAAACAAAAAACAGCAAAAGAATTTTTTTAGTGCGAAATGTTACCTTGACAACGAGCATAAACTTTGAACTGTTTGAACGAAGCTTGACGAGATATCGATCACTGCAGTCCTCTACGGAGAAAATAATGAATTTCTTTTTCCCCACACTGATAATATTTTTTTAATCTACTTTGATTGGAAATTCTAGCATTAAGTTAAGTAGGCAGTAAGAATTTTGTTCATACACTTTATTGAATAAATAAAATAGGAGAAGGTTTCACTTGAAGTGTCTTGATTATTTAAAGCTCGATCAAAGACAAATAACGACTAGCACATCTTATTAAATTCGCCAACAATAATTTACGTAGTTATGCATTCAATCAAGAGCAAAAACAAGTTACTCTATTAACATCTCATAAAATGGATGATTAAAAATATTTAGTAGTAAAGGAAAAAACTGCTACTTTCATTTCCACTTCAGAACTTGAATCGTAAGTTTATCAGAATAAAAAGTATATAAAAACTAAACAAAATCATATGAATATTCCAACTTCTTAGTGGATGTGAATGAACTTGAAAAGGATGCTTGCCAGTAATTTGACCAATAAAAAATCGCACTGTCATTAATTATCAATAAAATGCTGCAGATTAAAAAATTATATAGCACATGTAGTAAATAAATCTTCTGGCTTATAAGAAAATACATACATAAATACATACAAACATTCACATCTTAAACCGCCAGTCAGAACTTGTCGGTGCAACAGCACACAAAATCAAGTAACATTAAAAACCATGTTCTACGAATATCTGTATGTACGCCATACAAATACACATACACACATGCAAGCACGTAAGCACCTACATATGTATGTATGTATGTCTGAAGCCTGACGTGCTGCTTTAAGCGTATTTTTTATTATACCCACCGTAGATCTGAGCGGAGCATCTTTCAATGCTCAATAAACGCCAGAAAGCGCTGTTGCTTGTGCTGCTGCCGCCGCTGTTGGTGGTGCTTGGCAGTGCCAGCCGGATTTCATCTAAAATCAATAGCGAGTTCTACGCTTCTAATAGCCGTTGAGGCGGATGCCACCACTTCGAAAGCCAAAGACGGCGGCAGCAGAGTGTTTGCGTCGCTAGTCGCCATCACTCGCTCACGCTTCGCTAGGCCACACACTCATACACACAAACACATACACAAGTTCGCAAAAAAAAAAGTTTGCTAATATTCTAGAAATTGTTGTAAGACTTTTTAGGCTTATCTTCTTGGTCTAAACGCCTGTTATTTATTTGTTTTTATTTAATTTGGTTTAATTTAGTTAAGATTTGAATATTCACTTCTGGCTGCTTGCTTTTTTTTAATACTTTATTTGACTTTCTAAGCGCTCAGTTTAAGATTTGAAGAAAAAGGTTTTGGAGACAAAATATATACAGTTGATGCTGTTGTGCTGGTTTTAAACATTTATATGTATGAAAATACCGGAGATGCTAATATCGGTATCAGAAATCTATCATTTAGAATCTTGTGAGTGATCGCAGATGGAAATAAGAGCTGCGAACTTTTGGGTTGTTTGTTTGCTTATTTGTTTTATTGCAAAGTCAATGAACTACAAAAGTTCTTACTGAATAAAGCATTTTGATGAAAATACTAAAATAATATTATTTATAATTATTAATAAAATTTTTCCCAATTAGTGAAACAATGCCCAGAAGAGATGAAAAACTTCGCTTAGCTTATGATCCATCGCCGGAAACAGTAAAAAGATTTTCTTCTTTTCCCCATTTCACATTTGCTGACTTTTCCTCATCCACAGCTTTCTTCATGGCCATCTCTGTTTTCCACAATACCGTAATACGTCGAATTACTGAAACCTTGGCAAAGATCCATCAGTCCACCAAAAATTTTAATGTCATTGCTACCGACACCGATAGTCCTCAATGCGAAAACAAAACGTCGATTAAATTCGAACGCATTCTCAACCAACGGAGAAGAGTTTATCAAAGAATTTTTGTACGAACATTTCACAAATTCAAAATGCAATAATTAGTCGTTGGATTGATACCAACATCACACTCCGCACTATTCTTCAATTTTTTCCCCGATGCACTCACAAATTCAGTGCTACTTTCAAGAATATGCTGATTACCACGAAAACTTCGTTTTCTCGATCGCTGAGAAGGTCTTTGCGAACTTTCTTTATTAAATTTTCGATCCATTTCTCAATGCTTTACGATGTAACTGCCTTGAAGAACGAATCATAAATGAGGCACTAGAGCATTGGAAATGACGCACGGACCCAACGAAATAGGACACCGTCGTTTATTTTCGGGTCTATTATATTTGTAACCCTGAATATCCAAAGAGAAGTTACAATAATCGAAATACAATACGGATGAACTAAGTAACCACAATAATCTTCCACGAATTCGACCGTTAGAAGTACTATTGTTAACGACCCTGTGCGCTTATATCTTTCCGGGGCGTCGTACTCCAAACTGGTCTCGTTTTAAAGGACTGTAACGCCTAAACTACAACGAATTTTAATATAAAAATTTGAAAGTATATTTTTGAAAGTTTAAACTATCATAACATGAAAAAAAATTGATTTTTTCGAAATTCTAGACCAGAAAGAAGATTTTGCAAAGTCATTGCTTGAACGAGATGGTTCGGTGCGAGCTTCAAGCCAAGGTTGGGAACCTAACCAATGGCTCAGAGATGTTATAGTTTTCTGTAATTCCTACATTCCTTCTTGCTAGGCGAATTATTTATAAAGGCAGCTATACATTTTGCGATTGCAAATATTTGATTTGATTACGATTTCATCGACATAAAAGCAACTAAATTTTGAGTAAAATCGGGAGATAGTGGAATATTTTCCGTGTCGATGCTTCGCTTTACTTAGGAAACGGTTGAGTGGTCTGAGAGTATTTGTATATGAACCAGTATTTGTTAAATTAGAACTTCAACAACACCCTAAATTTTATCAACTGTACTGGTTAGTTCTAACACAGCCACCCGGGAAATTATAAGGCGTTAGTTGCTATATAGAAAAGACTTGACGTCTTCTTAACCTAACTACAGAGTTCTAGATATACATATATAATTGGCGCTTATACCCTTTTTGGGTCTTTAGCCGATCTCCTCTCTCTATTTTTGGCGTGCGTTTCGATGTTGCTCCACAAATGAAGGCGCCTACAGTTTTAAGCCGACTCCGAACGGCAAACTTTTTTTTGTTTGTGTTGCTTAATTCCGTTTTGTCAATAGATTGAAACTGTAACTTAGTGACAGTTAATCTGACAAGTTTTGTCATCTTTGTTATTGTTTCACATTTCGTCATACCGAAACTAATACTCGAGTGCCGAGTGTTCAAGATTCGTGCAATTTAAGGGCATCCTCGGCTCATTACGGGCTTAGTGCCTTTGTGAATAAGCAAAATAATCGTGCAACTGTAAAGCAGAAGTGACTCATCAACTATCGATGCACTTCGAAAGATGCACTAATTGATACACTTTGTGATCAGTAGCCATAATTGGGCCATAGTTAATCAAAAACTAAGAAAAAGCTGCCCCCACCAATGGCGAATTGTGCAGAGCAGAGCTAATTAATTTGTTGCACACTTAACATTTACTAGTCGCTGCTGAATTTTGCTAACTACAGTCGCTGCTAATTTAATGCCACACAATAAAAGAAGTAACTCAGAGACTACAAAAAAAAGCGAAGAAGACCGAAAATGTGCTAATTAATAAAATTCGTAATTAATTCGCTACGCTCGGCTGCATACTGTGAGGTGCAATTAATCGAAATCTGCTGCAAATCACTTAAAGATGATAACAACTGAAAAGTGAATGAAATTAATTTCGAAAGTAATTTAAAAATACCGCTAGCTAGGACAAGGTGAAGATCAAGAGCAAATGGGTGTAGATGATTTTGTATGTGCGTATGTGCATATGTAGGCCTGAGTCAGTATATAACACGCACAAGGGAATTCAACTGTATGTGTGTGAACACTTTATGAACAGTTAAGTAATTAACGCTAACGATTTTTACAAACATTTTAATTAGTAATGAATAAATATTCATAAAGATTTTTATTTGTTGACTCGATTCATTGCAGAATGAAATTGGCAGAAAAGTCAAAGTTATTTGGCCAAGGCCAATGCAAATCTTAAAATTGAGTGCAAAGGTTCTCTCTGTAGGTACATCAAAAAACAAAGGTCGCTGTTCAATGATTCATTTTCAAGTATTCATTTGTGATCACTCATACTAACATCCGCAAAATATCCATTAGAGCTGCTTCATGGTCAGTTGGTGTGCTAAAATTATTTGATTAAGCGGATGAATTGTTTCATTACATTTTGGTAAACATATCCCCAAGGGCTATTCAGTTATTTTGAAGCCAAACATCCCCAAGGGGAATTTCTTTCTTGAATCACTTGACGTGTCCATGTAATTTTTCCCATTTTGGGTGACTCAAGTTACCATTTTCCGGAAATCGTTGTGAGGTGATAAAAAAATCGCAAAAAGTGTAGAGGATGCTAAAGGCATTTAGAAATCGGCCTATGAAAAATATTTTTAAAATTGATAGAATCATTGGAATGTATTTTTTGAATACTATGGGAATCACTTTGGGAAATGCAATGGATTTCAATTAATAAACTCTTTTTTTTTTGACAAATTCTGGTTTTTTTCGGCTTTGCTGCTATTTGAAAAGCCTCAGTTCGCTTCTTCGACGATCTTTTTCGCAAATTTTTGACATATGGGAACAAGTTTTCATTATTAATAATCAGTCTCTTAAAAAATTACAATAAAAAAATTAAATTAATAAGATATATTAGGTGCGCAACTAAGTTCTCCCTGTTTGTTTTTGATGAAAATACAACTTTATTCTGAAAAAATGGTTACAAGTGAATCATTGAAAGTATTTCCCATCGCTGGCTACTACTTTTTCTCATCTTTCCGGTAGATCTCGTATACCGTTGCGGTAAAACTGTTCACCTTTTGAGGCTATCCACGGATCAAGCCATTTTTTGATGTCTTCATATGAATGGAACTGCTGGTCAGCTAGACCATGTGCCATCGATCGGAACAGGTGATAATCGGATGGCGGAATATCTGGAGAATATGGCGAGAGGGGTAGGATTTCCCATTTCAGTGTTTCCAGGTCGGTTTTAACGGGTTTGGCAACGTGAGGTCGAGCGTTGTCATGCTGTAGAATCACTTTTTCATGCCTCTCCGCATATTGCGGCCGCTTCTCGTGCAGTGCTCGGCTCAATCGCATCAATTGAAGTCGACACCGATCCCCAGTGATGGTTTCGCTTGGTTTTAACAGTTCTTAATAAATAACACCAACTTGGTTCCACCAAATACATAGAGGGTTAAGCTCGCAGCGTGAATATTCGGACAAGGCAACAATGTAGAAACATGACCGGGTAGTCCCCATGACTTTCTTTTCCTTAGATTGCTGTAATGAATCCATTTTTCATCACCCGCCATGATGCGATGAAGAAAATCCTTCCTCCCTTCCTTTTTTACCACTGGAGCAGTTGTTCACAGGCGAAAACACGACGACGATGCTCAACATCCCTTGGTTTTAACTCATATGGAACTCAAGTCCTCTGTTTCTGAATCATTCCCAAAGCATGCAATCGCTTGGAAATGGATTGGCGGGTAACTCCTAATACTGAAGCAAGCTCCTCTTGCGTTTGACTCAGATCCTCATTGAGCAATGCCTCCAATTCAGCGTCTTTGAAAATTTTTGGCCTTCCTTCACGCGAACGGTCGTCAACATTAAAATCACCATCATCTTTGAAGCGACGGAACCAATCTTGGCACGTTGTTTCGCTTAAAACAGCAGCTCCATAAACTTTTTGTAGCTCTCGATGCGCTTCAGCCGCCGTTTTTTTTCGAATGAAAGAGGAAAATCAACACTTCCCGCAAACGACGATTATTCGGCACAAAATCAGACATTTTCACAAAACCAAAAGTATAAGATACCAAAACAAAATCACTAAAGTGTCGAAACAGTTTGTTTACCCCATGTCGAAGTTTGGTTAATGGCGTTTAGGTTATGTTAGAATCGACTAGCACACACTGCTGGCGGCATCTATTGACAAACAGTCTGAACTTAGTTGCGCACCTAATAAAAAATATACAATAAATAAATTAAAAAAATGTAAAAGGCAACCCTCGTATACTCGTATCGTCAATTTGTTAATGAATTTTCTAAACTAACGAATATGAAGAGCTGTATCAGCCAACCCAGTTCCATAATTTTTTAATAAACACAAAAAACCACACAAAGTTGAAAATTATATAAAAAATATAGCATCACATTTTTAAGAGCAATAAAAATTTTACGATTTAATATTATATTTTGAAGAGGCAACTGCTCGTATACAGTAAAACCTGTATTATTTTTAATAGTTCTTTTTAATAAAATGTGCAGTTGATGTAATGATTTTTACATATTAATACTTTTAACAAATACACCCATATTTACAATTGTAAATATATGTAAGTAATACTGCTCGTCTAACGCCCACAAAATGTCAAAAATTCAAATAATCGAGCGTTTCAATACGTCCAGCTGAGATATTTAATCAACTCATCAACCTTCTGCCTACAAATGAAAACGAAAATGTCAGGCCATGTGCACTTATGTCACATTTATTTCTACGTGTATACATACTTATGCTTGTATGTGTGAATTTAAATATTTATGTTTATGTACACATAAGAAAATATGCAAGCAATCTTGGCACTTGTTGCTGACTATTTTACAAACTCAACGATTTAGCGACAAAAAGATTTACGTCATTTAAATTTGAACACTTGACCAACGACCGTCGACCGACGACCAATGACAAACAAATGAATTGAAGCATTAAAATGTAAATGATTTTGCGCGCTAGTAAGCACTGGCGCATAAAGTAAAAGGAGAAGAAAAGATATAAAAATAAAATCAACTGCACTGGCAAATACACACACACACACACACATGCAGCTGGCACATAGGAGCAATAAAGCACGAAGATGCTGTTCAACGTTGAAGATCTGCATTTTTCTCAACGCCAGACATAGATAATATTGACTGAGTGAGTGACCAAGTGACCAAGTGACCAGCTAACTGGCTAAGTTAGTTGCCAAACCACTGTCACGCAATGGAAGAACTTCATAGGCGTATTGGCTCAAAAATGTGTGCACAGTAATATTGAATCCATACTTATAAGCTTCGGTTACATGTTATCTTGGTGCAAATACAGCAAATCGCTTAATTTTTCTCAAAAACAGTGCAAATAGGCGAAGTGCACTGAAGTCTTTACAAAAATAACCAGAGCTGAAATTATCAAAAATCGTGTAGATTCGTTGAATGTGAAAACCCAAGAGCCAACTGTCATACCAAGAATCTCAAATTCGATGTTGGTTTCGAGGCGGCAGCGCGACTTTGGCGACTAGTCTTGCTTCTGCTGCCCTGACTGCACTATCACGGCAGACGGTGGAGCAGATGCAGATGTCAGTTGCAAGCTGAACAAAGCCAGGGGGCGTTCGGGCGAATGAATACAGAATGGGCGAGTTCGAAAATCTTCAGGCTCTTTAAACTGTGAATATGCAGCTCATGTGTGAAGTCTGAAATATGACTGGTCTCTAACAGCATCACACAGACGTACAATCTTTCGTCCGTATCATCCAAAGAATATTCTGGCCGAACACCATCAACAACGACGCGCTGTAGAGATTAACGAATGAAGAGCCCATCCTATGACAAATCAAATGCAGAAACTGTTGACGGATAGGTCACACGCTTACAAAACTATCAGATAGCATCACGAGAATGCCACTGGACTGGAACCCGCAAGGGAGCAGAGGTCGCGGTAGGCCAAAGAATACTTTGAGAAGGTCGGTGCCAGATCCCGACATCCCATAGAACGGCGCAAAAAAAAAAACAGCGCGAAACCGTGTAGGATGGAAGAGTCTTAGAGGCCCTAAGCTCTTGATAAAGGGGGGCAAAATCTTGACTTTCACAGCAGGACGGCACCATATTTTGGATAAAGATTTTAACGAGGAAATGCACGTTCCACAACCAGAATTCTGCATAGTGATTGAGTTTCAGCGTCAAAGTATGGCAGTTTGTAAATGTAGGTTTTAACACAAAGAATAAGCTTCTAAATCCATCATTTTATCAGCAAGTGTTGTTTTGTCTATAGGGTTTCGAATCGAAACTTTCGAACGTATGCATCTATCGTCTTTTAGTGATATACAGTGCGCTTCAACAATTTTTTTATGAAAATAAAATTCATTCTTCTACAAAAATCATACAAATACATGAAGCAATAATTATTTGTCGAATATTCAGGCTGTGTTACACCTCTTGAGCTACTTTTGGCGCGTCTTCCTATTCACGTATTTCAGGCTGAGATTCCAGGCATTAATGTGGTAGTTGTCTGGTTAGGAAAAAATGTGACTATCTTTAGAGAAGTCTATATTTATTTTGATAGCCAAGCGGCTTTTAAATCCCTTCATGGGATTGTCACTAATTCCAACATTGCTCGCAAATGCCGGGTATCTCTTAAAGAGATGGCGGAATATTTCCGCATCCACTTGACATGGGTGCCAGGGCATAGTGGCATACCAGATAATTGTGAGGCAGACCAATTGGCGAGCGAGGACACTACCAATCGCCTTTCTCTTGGTATGGAGATTGTAGGTAAGCCCCTATGAACCTACAAATTGCGTGGTACAAGTAGCTTCGTCACTTCAGCCAACACGAGATGGGTGGAGAGTCTCACAGGTAACGCTATAAAAAAAATTTGGCCAAAAAGGGACGTCAGGTGGTCAAAGACGGTACTCATTAGGTCAAGGAAAAACGCCTCTATGTTAGTTGCTTTGATCATAGGCTACTTCTTTGAAGTTAGTCGGTGAATGTAAGACAAAACTGAACACAATAAAGTTAGTCTTAGTTGGGTGCCTGGACATTGTGGCATTACAGGGAATGAGTTAGCTGATAAACTGGCTGATGAAGGCTCTGCAAGTAAGCCAGTAGTCCCAGAATTCTGTCTCCTAGGTCAATATGCTCAAAGATTGAACGTAACTCATTTCGACTATTGCAGAAGTGGCAAGAATGAGGAGAATGAAGCGTCTGTCAGAAATCTTCTCTGTCACTATCCTGCGTGGCATGCCACTAGGTTTACATACTTTGGCTCATCGTTCTTGAGGGATATTGATGACCTTAAAAAAGATCTTCGAAACAAATCCACAAGGCGACAGAAGAAAAGGCCGGCTGAGAAAACGATGGATAGATGACACTGAAGGTAACTTTGGGGCTATGGACATACCTGATATCAAATGAAAAGCTGATGACTGAGTGACGTAGAGCGAATTGCAAGGGAAGCAGTGGTTTACTCCGAACTGTGATGCTATGATGCTGATGATTAATTACCTTAGGGATATACAAGGTGAAGTCCCAAATAAAAACGAGTGGCGTCATAAGAATGGGCTTGATGGCACCATTTAATTAGTGAGTGCGTTGGAAGCTACATCCCTAGCTGACTTCCAGTGAAAGCTTGGTGACATTCGGTTCAGTGGAAGCGAAGTTATTGCGTCTAAAGTGGCAGTATGTTTGTGTCATCAGTACGAAAATGCCTTTCTTACAAAGAGCTAATATTGCTAATTTTGTTTCAAAATCGGTAAAACCGTTACCGAAAGATTTGAATTGATAAAAAAAGTTTATGGCGATGATTGTCTATCTTGTGCCACAGTTCATGAGTGGATTACACGTTTCAGAGATGGTTGTGAGGACATAAATGACAATGAGCATACGGGCCGCCCAAAAAATAAATCGAAATCATCGTTGAAATTCAGGGGATCGGAGTTGAATATCTCCGCAACATCGATTTATCGCATCTTAACTGATCATTTGGGCTTACGAAAGTCTGTGCACGTTTCTTTCCACACAAGTCAACTGAGGACCAAAAATTGCTCAGAATTCAACATTCAAAAGACCTCATTAAAGAGGCTAGAAAAGACGAGAAATTCCTTTACATCTTTGTAACTGGAGATGAAACGTGGTGTTTCCAACATGAAGCTGAAACTAAGCGTCAAAGTGCCGAATAAAAGGCCCCAGACGAGCCACCACCCAAAAAATCGCGATTGGAGAAGTTGAAAATCAAGTTGATGCTCATTTGTGTTTGCGATTCCCAGGGAATTGTCCACAAGGAGATCGTCCCAACGGGCCAAACCGTCAATGCAATTTTCTATCTTGGCATATTGAAGCGTTTGTTGGAGGAAGCTGGCTCTTATTGCATGATAATGCACCATCGATGCACTTTTGTGACTTTTACCTATTCGGAAAATTGCATTTGGCAATGAAAGGAAAATGTTTTGCGTTAGTAGAGGCCATCCAAAAGGCTTGTACCGACTTCTTCAAGGACATTCCGATCAATGACCTGAAACACTCTTTCAAAAGCCTTTAGATCGCGCTAAACTGTGTATCGAGGTCAGAGGGGACTATTTTGAATAAATAAACTCGAAGTTATTAGAACAAAGCTCCTGTAGTTTCTATTTTAACTCAGTCTTGCTTATTTCGGACTTCACCTTGTAAGTGCGAGTTGATCTAAAGTACGACTGCCACTTCCACCCGCCTACAAACCTTAAAACGTACACGAGATTCCTATTAATTATGTACCTACAGTCCTTTCGTATTGAAAAGAACTCTTACAGATTATTTAAAAGTATAATTCTAAAACCTTTACTCCCTTCAAAGGGCGAAGAATAAAATTATAAAGCAAAACCAGCCAATTTCTTTCAATTTTATTCAAGGGATTTTGTAGTTTGTCGTCGTCACTTATCTTGACTTGACTAATCTTCGAAACCATTTATCAAATGCCATGTATTTTTCATGTTTGATTGCTAAATTCTAGTCTAGTCCGATTTAATAGGCTGCCATGCAGTTCAAATTATTAGCTGGCGACTGAACAACCACAGCCACTGTCCCCAAAAGGCTGAGTTAACTTAAAACAGTCTGCCTTGTTGCAGGGCCCATTAGTGCATACCTAAATATTTGAATGCTTTTCCAAGCTTTTGAAATATTTACAATAAGGCTTTGATATTCTTATTGTTATTTGCCGACTATTTACTTTGAGTACAAAAACTTTTCTGAATACAAAATTTAAAAAAATGTGCACAGGCAACTTCTTCTCAATTCAGTTCTTCCATTAACGTGCCTATGCACAACTCACATACATACTTTATATAAATACATACAAACATAAGTATGTATGTAAAGGAATATATGCACTTACAAACTGAGTATTGAAATTTTTATTCACCCTACAACAAATGTGGCAATGTGCAAATGAGGTTTACATCTGTTGACATTTGAGGTCGTCGTCACATGCCAAAATGTGCGCTCGAACGTAAAGAAGTTGAAGTTGAAACAAGTCACTTTGTGTAAAAACAAAACATACAAAAAAAAAAGAAATAAAATAAAATAAAAATAAATACATAAATAAATAAAGAATGGAGGAAAAAACTTGAAAAACAAACAAGTTTAAAAAAGTACAAAGTACAATGCAAGGCATTAAAATGACATTGCGAACTTTTCCAAGAGTTGAAGTAAAAAAAAAATCAAAATAAATCGAAAATTTGTTAAAAATAATTTTGAAGATTCAGCATTGCATTGCCAGCTAGAAAGCGGAAATCTGCTAAATTTTTACAGAATCAGAGGAGTTGCCACAGCTGCAAATCGAAAGGAAATCTACTTCGGCTCTTTCCAGGCATTTGGCAGAAGCCGATGGTTAGTAAAGGATTATGTTCAGCGTACTAGACAAGGCTAGATGCGCGCACTCTAACCTGGAACGCAACTACGAGTAGTACTCAGGTAGAAAATAAGCCTCTCAACTTCTTTCAGATTACATCAAAACTGTGCTCAAATGTCTTAGGTTAGGTTAGATTGAAGCGGATGTCCTGTGGGATACACTCAGTCTCAGAGCCCGTTGTGATGCCGCATGGGGAGCTTGTCCCTGTCTATCCTAAAACCAGTGTGTGCTTTTCAAAAATTTTAGAATATCTCTGATTTTTGCAGAACTGAGATCTTCCAACTCATTAAAAAATTGTTTATCCAGAATAGTAAACCTGCGTCTGGATAGAGCAGGACAGTAGCACAGTAGGTGCGAGACTGTCTCTTCCTCGTCCACATCTAGACAACTTCTACAGAAGTCATGTGTTTGCACACCCATCCATTGGGCGTCCTGAGATCGGTGTGCTAAGACTTTGTTTATTTTGGCTTAGCTGAGATTCTGTACGTTTAGCATTTAGAGTCGGCAACAGTTAACGGGCGATTTGGCAGGTGGCTTCATTACGCCATCGTTCGTTTGCTTTCCTTACAATTTCTTCAAGGATGAGTAGATTACATGTTTGTAAGGGTATCCCTATGCCATTGTCTATGTACTCATTGGCCAATTTGGTGCCGATTCTCGCAAGTTCAGCGGCTACACAGTTACTCTCAATGTCGCGATGGCCAGGAATCCATGTTACCTTTAAGTGAAATGACTCAGTCATCTCGTTAAGAGGCGTGCGGCATTTCATGGCTACTTTGGAGGTTGTCGACTGTTTTTTGAGGGATTTTATCGCCGCTTGGCTATCAGTCAAAATGTAGATATCATATCCGGATATCGCATCGCACTGTATTAGTGTAGCGGCTTTCATTATTGCCATCAGTTCAGCCTGAAAGACACTACAGTAGTCGGGGAGCCAACAACTAAAAGAGATCCCCAGATGCTCGGAGTATACACCTCCGCCCACCCTGCCCTCGAGCGTCCGGTTATCAGAACAGGTGTTAGTCTTTGAACCTTGTCAAGTTTTTTGAATGTCTTGCTAAGCTGAATATTTTAGGTCAAAACAATCAGGTGCGTGTCTTATGGATTTCTGGGCACTTAGAAATTACTGGGAACCAAATGGCAGATAAAGTAGTCAAGAAAGGAGCGACTTGGGTTTTAAATCCATATCCATTTTGTGGGAGAATCTACCGGGCTTATCTTAATCAAAATCAATCGTAGGCACCTGCACATTAGATTTGCACAAGATTTGAAGATTGAGGAATTAAATGAAAATATTTTTAAAATCCTCAGAGGAATTTCAGAGTATTTCAGAGCATTGTAGATTGAATTATCATCTTACTAACTCAGAATTCGCTCCAATGGATCTTGACGGTAATGCTGTGGTATTTTCAATAATCACAAAAAAGTCCCCACAAGTTTTAAGAAAAATATACAATCTTTTTCCAACATTTTTTTTTTTCAAAAATATGTTTTATCCTAAAAGATTAAATAAATTTAGAAAGGAACAAAGATATTTCACTTTGAATATTCTAAAACAAAAATTTCAAAACTGAATAAATCTGAAAATTATAAAATTGTTTTCAATTTTTTTTTAGTTTACTTACTATGATATATTTACTCAAACCTACAAATACCCCAATTTTCAGAAAAAATCACGAAAATTATTGGAATCAAAAATACCGGACTCTGTGGCACTCGAAGTGTAACCAATTAAAAAGGCCATAAATTTAGGTTGGAAAATTACTTTTATTCAATTCAAAGTAAAAAATATGTAAAATAATACAAAATTAAGAATCAATTTACTTTTGCTCGATATAACCTTTTACTTTGACTATGGCCTTGAGACGGTCCAGAAATGAATCACAAGCTGCCCGAATGTGACTTTCTGGAATTTTGGCCCACTCGCGAACAATGGCTGTTTCAGAGCCTCGAGATTTATGAATCTTTTAGTTCGGACCTTGCTCTCCAAAATGGCCTAAAGAGAATAATCCATCGGATTCGCGTCTGGTGAATTTGAGAGCCACTGTGTGAAGTTCGAAACGTTGTTTTTTAGCCAATTCTTGGTTCACTCGAGCTTTGTGAGACTGGACAGAGTCCTGTTGAAACGTCTATGGGCTGCCACCGAAATGTTTGTCTCCCCACGGCTTCAAAGCAACCTCCGGAATACTTTCCCGATAATATTTCGCATTTTCCTTAACGCTAGACTCAATGAAAACGATTGGAGAGCACTCATCTGCGGTTACAGCGGCCCAAACCATTACCTGTGGCGGGTGCTGTCTCCTGGTGACCTATCGATGACTCAAATTCTCATATGAACGGTCTGTGAAGTAAACCCTATCGATTAGGAGTTTAATTGCACAATTTGAAAAATTTTCTCTTCAGGCACACAATGTTCGAAAATTGACTGCTTTCGCTCAAGCGAAGCAACTCCTTCGCTCCCTAAAGTCTGACTTGTTGCTGCTTTGGTGTGAGATCATGCGCCGTTTGGATGTTGGAAAGCTTGACTTTGAGATCATTTTTCAATGTGCGGCGGATGCTACGGTCAGATATTTTCGGTTCTTTCGCCATTTGATTGGCACTTCGTCGGGGATTTTGCTCAAGTCGCCTCTTAACTTTTTGAACCCTTTCCAGTGGAATTGCAGTCTTTTGATGACCACCTTCATGACGTTTCGCGATGCTATCAGTATCTTTGTAACGAGTAATGGTGTGATAAACAAAAACTTTACTTACTTTAAGGTGCTCGAGAACACGAAACATCCCTGTTGGTGGTTTTCCATCCAAATGTTGTTCAATCACACTTTTACGTTTGAAATTCATTACTGATTTTTTTTTTTCGCATTTACTCTTTAGCAAAATGCTTCCGCGCGCTCGTAAACATTACTTTGGACTGTCATTTAGCCAACTAACAGACAGCTGATGCACGTACATCCCAAAACTCTACACTCTCGTATGAGTTTGACAAATGAACTGCACACTTAGCTTCATTATAACTTCCATATTTGAGCTCCTAAATAGCTCGAAAGTATGTGAAACTTACCGCCGTAGCAGAATAGGTAGGTATGTGATTATGATTCGATAGTGTCCGGGTACGAAACCTCGGGCATGAAACACCAAATGATAGAAAAAGGTTTTTGTAATGGTGGTCGCGGCTCAGCTGGCAATGGCAAACCTCTGAGGGTATTTCCATGCCGTTCGGAGTTGGCTTAAAACTGTACATCCCTACATTTGGGGAAAAACACACCAAGACGCACTCCATAGGAGCAGAAACTCGGCCAAATGCCCAGCAAAGGGGTGAGACCTACACGATACAAATTATAAATAAATATTTTCAATTATTTTTTACGACTTCGAAAATTTATTCGAAAATTGATTAATTCTTAAAATATGGATTTTTTACTCTGCAAAACCAATCGCATTTGCTCAAATACTTTATTGCTGATTACTGCAACTTTTCGGGCCATCGTCAAGTCGCCCAAAAACGCAACCGGTTAAGGCTGTGCAATACCACTTAAAACGCAATTGACCATCAGCCAACATGTGACTCTGCGCGTAGATCGACAATTTGCTCAATTTGCTGCAGCGGCTGACTGGCGAGATGTTATTCGATGCGATCACTGCGATAATGCAAGAACCGATTTCGGTGCCAGCAACTGAAGCGGCATTGCAACTTATTATGCGAAGTTCAGTTTTCTTAGTTTTTTGTTGTTGCTGTTGTTAGATATTTTTGTTGTAGCTCTTTTGAATTTATCATACTTGCTTTTGTTATTTTTTGTGGCCTTTATCTGAATTTTTGGGTTGCTTATTCATTTTTAATTTTTATTTTATTTTAATTTTTCCATTTCTGTTGTTGTGGTTGTTGTTTGGGTTACTGGCGGCCAACTTGTGGTCATATCACCAGGCGCTGTAAAGTTCATAAGTCATTGCAGTGTTGGCTCGACCCGCGCCAAGCCCCGTCCTCTAGTGAGTGAACCTGCTCAACAGCTTCTTCTTCTGACACATGCGCTTACGTGGCTCCACGCCTCCACACCTCCTCGCTTACTCTCGCCCATCTCTTGCACTTACGCCAGCCGACTTGCTCTGGCATCAATATTCCCCCCACTGTCTGTGTGAGGGGCCCAATGCATTAAATAGTCAGCGCATCTTTGCTTTTGTTGTTGTTTTTTAAACAAGTAAATTTAACATTTTAAAACAATTTTCAGGGTTGCCAAGTGCAGCGGCCATGCAAAACCGAAAATTCTCACAGTCTTGCACTATGTTTTAGCGTATGTGAATATGTGTATGTGCATGTATTGTCCATACGGTACTTATGTATGTATTTGTATTCTAGTAATTTCGCAGAATCGCATATTGCTTTTGGTTGTTCAGAGTTCTTGGAATTTTGGCCTTTGATGATTTAATTTCTTGTAGTTTTCAGTATACTTCTTTGCTTGGATGCTTTCTTGTGGTCTTAGTATTATTTTGACTTTGAAATTGAAATTTGAATAGGTCGAGCCAAGCAGCACCAAGAGATTTGGTGGCTCCTAAAACACTCAGGCTAAAAAGCCCATTGTATTGAGAGCTCTGGAAAGAGGGTGAGACAGTCAACGAGGAAAGGAGAAAAGTATCAGAGAAAGAGACAGTGACAAAGGTTTCTTTGGCAAATCTGTAAATATCACCCAGTTTTAGAGAACAAATATTACTCATTCTCACGACATCTTAACCCGAAACTCGTAGCCGTGCCCTAGCAAAGGCAGGACACTCACAGAGAAAGTGCGCAGTGCTATCCGCCTGCTCCAAGCAAAACAGGCAAATCGGGTCCTCAATGATTCCAATAGTGGTCATTTGCGGATCTCATGGGTTGTGCCCTGTAATAATATATGGTAGACCATCAACCGAACGTCTTTCTTTCCAAAGTTTTAACAGAAAGTTTGACAGTTTTTTGTTCGGGCTTGTCATAAAACACTTTGCAGTTCTGCTTCATTCTAGACCGGACCATCGCTCTTTATGTAAATTGTATACATAATCGCTGATCCAATTCAGGATTCCTGCGGAACTGACTCCGATGATTCGCTCTAGCGCTTGTGGGGGCACCGCTGATTCACAGTTGGGCAATTTATCGGCAATTTCGTTTCCTTGAACACCGGAGTGTCCTGAAACCCATATAAGTAGAAACCTGTTTTGTCTTGCGACAGAATTAAGCTTCTTTTTACATTCTAAAATAATCTTTGAGGTTTGCTACGCGTTCTCCAGGGCCTTCAATGCAGCCTGACTGTCATTGAAAACTTCAATCTGTTTTCTGCTCCATCTCCTTCCGATTATCCATTTGTCTACCTTCAGGATGGCAAACACTTCCGTTTGGAAAACTGTTGCCATTTCCCGCATAGCATAGTGATAATTATTACTATCGTTTAAGTACCATCCGGCTCCAGACCCTATATTCATCCTTGTACCCACCGGTAAAGATTGCTCCGTTGCTCACACAATGGAAATCAGACATCAAATTTGCTTCCAAATGAAACTATGGGTATCAAAAACAGTGGATACTGCTCAGAGAGCAATTTTAAGATTTCTCTGTATCCCGAAGTTCTAGAACTTAATGGGCTATAAACTGCGTACCCAAATTCTTTCTAAATATCCTAAATTTTATTTTATTTATTTATTTTATTTATTTATTTATACAAATAGTACGTAGTAAGACTAAGGTCTTTTGATAGTACTTCAACAATATTATAAAAAAACTGGAATGTTTTTAACATACAAGTTTCTTAATCTAAATTTTACACCAGTTCATTTACAAATCAATCCAATATATTTAACTTAACTATAATAATAAGAAGAAAAAAAAAATCAGTAGGAAAAGAAAAGAAGGATTTAGAAAAGAAAAAGAAAAAAACAAAAGTAGTACGAGTAATTAGAGAATGTAAAGAGAAATGTAATGCGCTACTTAAATGCAATCAAACACTTTTAAAATAATTATAGACTTGTGCCCTGAAGTTAGATCTGTTAAGTCCAGCCTTCACAGTGTCGGGTAATGAGTTCCACACTTTAATAGCGTTAATGAAAAATAATCTAGATGATGGTAGGTAATTAAATTTTGGAACGATGAATTTGTTGTGTCTGCGAGACCTTACTGGTATCAACTTCTCTGTCAGATAGGGAGGAGACCTGAATAATATAAGTTTGCACAAAAATATGCAATTCCTAGCAGATAAATAGCTATTAAGGCAACAGCCTAGTAGCCTTGATCTGAAGGCAGAGATATGGTCATATCTGCCAATCCCATATACATACCGCGTGGCGTTATTAAATGCCACATTAAGTTTATGGCAAGATGTGGAGTCGAGTTTGCTGTATACCACCTCAGAGTAGGTGATGAGAGGCATAATTAGCTGGAGAACTAATTTGCGCCTCGTTTTCTCTGGCGTGAATGTTGCGGAGACACTCAGCTTTCGCAATGTAGCGTAAATATTCCCCACAACCCTATTTATATGGTCAGCACAGGTAAGTTTTGTGTTAAGAATAAACCCCAAATTTTTTACCTTATCCATAAAGGTAAGGGAACTTGTACCTATCCACAATTTAGGGATATTGTCAACATGCACAACACTATTACATATAGGTAAGACATATGACTTTGACGCGTTCAGACATAATGAGTTATCATTAGCCCATACAGAAATAGCAGACAAATCACTGTTTATTTTGAAACATAAATCTTCAACGAGACCAATACGACTGGACAAGTACAATTGTATATCATCAGCATACGCATGGACATTCACGTACTGACAAACGGTAAAAACATCATTGACAAAAAGACTGAATAAAAGTGGACCAAGAATAGACCCTTGCGGAACACCAGTTTGTACGTATCTAGACTGAGATGTTAATTTACTGGTCTTGACCTTCTGCGTTCTGTCACTAAGGTAGCTGGCCATGAGCTTCACCGCACTGTCTTTGAAGCCAAAATAGTGTTTAAGCTTCAAACATAATAATTTGTGATTCACTGAGTCAAATGCTTTAGAAAAGTCAAGTAAACAAAGTAGAGTCAAGTCTCCGTTGTCAAAACTAATTCTAATGTCGTCCATTATTTTAACCATTGCAGTCGAGCAACTGTGACTTTGTTTAAAGCCAGATTGTAGTGGAGAGAGTAGACGATTGTTCTGTACAAATGATGAAATTTGCGTGGCCATCAAGTTTTCGCAAACTTTGGAAAATGCGGGCAGTATGCTGATAGGTCTATAGTCACCAGCATAAATAGCATTTGTCTTTTTTGCGACTGGGAAAACTATAGCCTTTTTCCATGCTGCTGGGAAACATGAACTAGTCAAGCAATGGTTTAAAATTAAAATTAAAAAATGTTCCCATATTTTGCTGAATTTTTATAATTTTTGCATAAAGTTAGAAATTTCTATTCATATGGTTTTGGTTAGACAATGAGTTTTACTTTTATACAAAAATAATGAACATTCAAAAAAGAAGAAATATAACCAAAACTGGCCAAAAGGTTGAGGTGCTATAGTTTTTTCGCGAACAGTACACACGTACGTACATGCATTGATTCTATATCGGCACTTCAAAAAACAAATAGTCTTGTTTAAAAACTCAAATTGTAAATTAAAGTTTAATTTCTTAACTTACACAACACGTAACACACACCTGTTCATATCAAGAAGAAGCAGTCCATGAAACGAGTTGCTCTCCTAAGCCATTTGTTTGCAGGCGATTTGTTCAATAATTAAATCCACACTTCGGTAACATAGTTGCAGAGAATACCTACGACTAATGCGTGTAAATTGTGCATTAACACACTTTGTAGCTACAAACATACATTTGTACAAGCATACATACGCACATGCATCGAAACACTTATCCCAACATGCCGCTTTGCGCATCCACTTGTGCGCATTTACCTTTTTAACAATTTTGCATACACAGTACAGATCTACCTATGTAACAACAACAAAATATTTATGTTTGCTGTGTGTAAGCGAGTGGAAAATTAATTAAGTTGCAGATGTGCAACAAGTTGTTGTGAACCTTAAACGTGGTAATAATATTATATTAGTGTTGAAATTTTACACTATGGGTTTTTAAGGTGGAAAAAACTGGTCAGACATTTGATTTGTGTTTTTTGTTTTGTTTTCTTTTTTTTTCTTAATTCATGCTGATGTTTATTGTAAACGCCCTCAAGACATTGCTGCTGATCTACGGAAGTGTGAATATGTACAATAGTTGGTCTTACAAATATGTATATGTACATACATTAATAGCACTGATTAATTCATTCAAGTGGCGAAAAGAAAAAAAAATTATATGAAATCATGTGATAAATTAAGTGGCATTTGCTTAAGAGTATTGACGTAATTATCATATTAAGTATTTTCTAGTACAGCGAGTAGAGCTAAGACGCCCACATTCCCTTCACGTACGTCTATGGTGAGCATACTTTGCTAAAACCTGAAAATAGTGGTGGAGACGTGGCTTTGCAAGTTTGCAAGAGCAGCCGAAGGGATCGTTGGCAAAAGATATTACGCACAGCCAGAGGTATAAGGCACAATCCAAGAGATGCGCTCAGTTTCGACCCAAACCACTTGTATATATTGCCCTAATAGTTGATACGTCAATCGTTGTTAAACTTTCTTGAGAGAGCTCGCAAACAGCCCCTTAGAAAGTAGAAAATCATGCCCAGGGAAATCAATGTATCGGTCAGATTTTTAGAGATAATCTCCATATGAAAGTTTTTCGTGGCTCAACTGGTCACCTTTTGACAAAGCGCTTGAAGAAAATTAGACATTAACATTAACATTAACATTAACATTAACATTAACATTAACATTAACATTAACATTAACATTAACATTAACATTAACATTAACATTAACATTAACATTAACATTAACATTAACATTAACATTAACATTAACATTAACATTAACATTAACATTAACATTAACATTAACATTTAGCCTTTTCTGTTTAGTCTGAACTAATTGTAATTTAGAAATATTAAAAAGTATATATTTTAACAGTTGGCAACACTCACCCGTTCTTCTGTTGTTTGTTTTCTCAAAGTGAAATAATATCAGCAATAAAAAGTGCGTAAATGTTAACCTCAATTTTTACAAGTGATGATAAACTATCTTTTTGCAGGTGAGTACGTAAAATTTGATTGCAAACTACTTATAATTTAATGACACACTCATAATCTTAAAGAGGGGCCAAATTTTTGGGATTTTTATTGCTAAAGGGAGCGGTATAATTATAAAGTATATATCTACATACATATCCTATATATAGTGATACGTTTTGGCAAAAATTTTTTAAATTACGTTTTATTAATCTTTTGATCAAAATTTAGGCTATTCTATACTGACCTAAACCTTATAAATCTCATTTTCAAACTTTGTGCAAAATTCATCCAATCACCATCGAAATTTCACACAAAAAATAAAAATTGGTTATGCATTGATTCGAGTAGCAGAAGCCATTAAAACGCGAGTCTTGAGCCACTTAGAACATGCACTTTTTTACTTTAAAATTTAATGAGCTATAAAGCAGCGTACCCAAATTTAAGAAAATCTGAAAAGTGTTCGCACTGTTTCGTTTTTACTCAACGAGTTTTCTACAATATTAGGTGAGGACCCAAGCGAAGGCTCACTTCGACAAAGAATTAAATTCGTTCACTGTGAGGTCATACAGAGGAAATGCAGAGGTGAATAACCGAATACAGGGAATAAAGAAAAAAAGGCTTTAGACTCGACGATGACGACCAAACGGTGCTTAATTACAGTGCATTAGTAGCTTCAGGCTGCTGATGAAATTCACCAGATGTGTGATGCCCAAACTTTAAATCTGCCAAAAAGTGAGAGCCCAAATGTCGACTAAAGCAGAGCAGCTGAGAAGAAGATGCTGAGATGATTCCACCTCATCCTTCCAGTATGTCACTTTGAAGGTAAATATTGAGTCAGTTTATAGCTAATTCTTTAAATTTCGAACAACGAAATAGTTTGAAAGAAATGTGAGATTGTTTTAAAATTACATTTTAAATTTTCGATTAAATGCAAGAACAGATACTTGT
The DNA here is from genome assembly GCA_037575425.1 of Anastrepha fraterculus. Lineage (NCBI taxonomy): Eukaryota > Metazoa > Arthropoda > Insecta > Diptera > Tephritidae > Anastrepha > Anastrepha fraterculus. The sequence continues at coordinate 26,607 of JAYXIM010027224.1, forward strand.
TTCACGTTTATTTAATTTTTTTTTTTTAAATCGCTATGAAAAACGGTGAATATATTTGCTATAAAAATCTAATATTTTATAATTAAGTTATATATTTCACAATATTTTGCGCTTCTTAGCTTATCGTTATTAATGCCTACCATAATCCTACATGCATATGTATTAGTGATTTTCAATAAATCTGGGCATTATTACCAGCTGGCAAATGCGTAGCAAAAGAAGAATGATTTTTTTATGTATAAAACTACAGGCAACGATTAATAGCTTGAGCTGAATATAGCGAATTTTTCTTGTAACTGATATGTTGGCTAACAACATATAAAAACACAAAAATTAAATAAATTAGCTGCAAAAGTATGTATTTCAATACTAAAAATTTGCTACCTTAAATATTAAAAATTCAAATTTTTTTTGAAAAATCTGCTTCATTTATGTATGCAGACAAAAATTTAAAACACTAATAATTCAAAAAATTAGAAATAGATAAACAGTGCTGCGCAAAAGCTTTGCTATCCAAATTCGGCAAGATTTCTTATGTAGATAAATAGATTTATAAAAGAAGCTGAAGCAACAAAAAAAATTAAATTTTTTTAGAAACCAACGTCATCAGTAAACAACCTCATTATCATCAAGCGGCGGTAAACATTATGAATGCAACAATTCTTTGTATTTATTTTCATTTTCTTTTTCTTTTAAAGCAGCAGAAATTAGCATTTTCATTATGCCAACAGCAACAACAATGCCGGCAATGTCAGCCAGCGGCCGACAACCAACAGCCAACCACCACCAAATGCGCCCCAATGCAAATATGCAATCGCCCAGTCCTCAAAAGCAAAACAAAAAAAAAAAAAAACAGAAAAAAGCAAACAAACAAACACAAAATAGCAACTTTAACACCAACAACAAAACCAGCAGCAAACAAGTGTGACAACACACAATCGATTGAGATGAAATAATAGCGATGATGATCGCAAGCAGACACACACACATACGCACTCATATAGACGCAACCACACACACGTCACACTCATACACAGCAGGCACCTTGCAAGTCGTCGCTGTCGCCACCGCTGCCATCTACCAACACTCAATCATTCACTCACTCGCGCACAGTTGAAGAAGCGCCACAGTAGCGGTAGACACACAACTACAGGTGCAGCAAAATACACCAACACATACGTGATTACACAGCACTTGGATGTTAAGAATTTGCTGCATATGTGTGAGTGTATCGGTGCTGCTGTTGCTGGCCGACTGGTTTGACGCTTCGCCATCCATGTTGCTGCGCGCTGTGACACTCTAAGTGGCTATAAAACACTTTGCAGCTCGCATTTGACTTTTGTTTTCGTTTGCAAGTTACAGCGTCTGGTTGTGCCAGATTCGGTGCCACAACCAAAACACACAGATACAACGCACGCATACTTACTTGAATTCTAATACTTGAAGAGCATATCGAGTGCTAAGTGAAGCAAAGGTAAGCGAAAAGTGAACGCGTTGCGTACGAAAAAGGATAATTGTCGAAAATGAAGAAAAGAGACAAATTAACTGCAGAAAGTGTGGAGAAAAGTAGAGTGTGGCACAATAGAATGGATTAAATTCGCTGCGAAATTTCGTGAAATTTTACTTAATATAAAAATGAAGACAAACAATTACTCCAACTTGTTTAATTTACATTGCGAAAAATGTGTTTGAAAAATTGGTGCAAATGCCAAGCGAAAAGAAACTAAAAGGACCTCATCGAAAATGACCAGTGTATGACGTACAGTGCAAAAAATAGTTAGTTGTTGCATAATAAAAGAGAAAAAAAAATCTTTAACACAAACGAGTGCGAAATAAGCAAGGACACTACATTTAAAGACTTTCAAAGAACAAAAAAAAAAAAAAATTTTAATAAAAATAAAATGAATTAAAAATTGCACTAAAATTTTAGCGAAATCGAGTGACAAACTACAGACGAGTGTCTGCTAGAACTGCAGCAAGACGAGTATAAAGTTATTTGAAAAAAATATTTTCACTAAGACATTTTGTGTGGAAAACTTAAGCTTTGCAATGTGCTAAGAGTTTGCATAGCGCAGCAACTGTCTATGCTCATACAGCAAGTTCGTTACTTAAGTCTTTCGTTGTATGAAGCAAGTGTTGGTGCAGTTTAGCTGAAGGATTTTATGCTTAACTCTGCTACGCTGTTAAAAAATTGTGTAGCTATTGTGATGATGATCAATTGTGAAATCAATGCATAGCTGCTGCTATTTCAGAGAGTAAAAGGTCATCAGGTTCGCAGCTTAAGTCTTTTGATCGTTGGCAAACTTAGCTGTCATTCCAACAGGTTGGCTCAGAGAAGACTTAGGAGCGTAAAAGGCGAGCTCCAGTGGCATCACAATGAGACTATTCAGGCCTAAGTGTGTCGGATGACAGCCACTCCACCTAACCTACCCCAACTTAGCTGACATTCATAAATTTCTGAAACTTCGGATGCGTTTTGATTTAAGTTTTTCTGTCGTCATCACAGCAACTATGTTATTGCTAAGACCTCTTCTATGTGAACGATTTAGAAGACTCCTAAACGGAAACTAGTTACCTTCTTAAAAAGATCGAAGTAGTTTGAGCAACTTAGTTAGGTGATGGAACTCAAAGGCTGGTATCCCAATGGGTCTTAAGGCCACCGAGTAAACTGGTTAACTTAACCTCACCTATACGTAAAAAACGCTATTCAATGCTTTAGCTTGAGCAAGGTTAGAAAAAAAATCGAGAAATACTCTGCGTTGATTTGGAATTCATTTTATTTTACCAACGAAGTTGCTCATTCTTGCTCAATCATAACAAATGGCGTTTTTTTTTGGAATAAGGTTGCATTTATTCCGATCTTACCAGGGCTCTCAAAATTTTACACTCTTTTCCCAGCTTTCTCATAGAATAGCGTTTTCTTGTTTCAAAATATTGCAGTCTAATCGGGCAAAAGTGCAATACTTTATAGCCCACACAAGAAAAGCGAGGATGAGAGTTGTTCAGCTGATTTTAATTTGTCTGTGGATACAAGCCGGTCAAGATTTTTCTTCTTATTTTCTTATATCAAATTCTTATGGAATATTTTTGCGAACCGTACGGAGAAATTTTCGTATTGGTGCCGAATTGATTATTTTTTCTGTGAAAAAGAAATCCCTATAAATTTTAGTTGATTTTTTCCGATATTTCGCCGCCCAGCGCGCACTCATAACTCTCATAGTGAGAACCCAAGAATGTATGCTGAGACCTTGGCAAAGTTAGTTAGAATTATTAGAAGCTGATCACAAAATGTTTGAAGTCTTTAAGGGACCGAGTAATGGAAACTTTGGGTTCATTTTCTTTCCTGATTTGCAGCTGAGATTGTTGATATATTTTTAATAATTCTGCGATGTATCAACTGAATTTGCAGTATAAAGTTTCTCGATCAGATGTGGCTCACAGAGGTAGCGATAGCTCTTGGCTTATCATTTAATTCTTTGTGGTTCGCAATTCCCACATTTTTATGTGCTAGATGAGTTATCTATCAGTCTAGATGATGCTTTCTAAAAGTTAAAGGTTTTCAAAACAATCTAACTATGAGTTCCAAAAGTATTTGTGCTGTAGCGATGTCTGTTATTGGCCTAGCCGTTCATCTGCCACGTGTTTCGTTTCTCCAGCGGTCTTGCCACAGACTTACCGTTTTATCTTTTATTTCGTGCGCTGCAGGTTTGCTGACTCCTTCTGCCATCCGCTCGTCTTTTAATGGCTACAAATCTTTGCTCTCAAAGCCTAGTAAATCTATCGGCATTGAACCGCTTGTCACATGAAGAGCTGATTCGGATACTGTGCGGTAGGCAGACACAACTCGCAGAGCTTCCCGTTCATTGTACCGATGTTAGGAGCCTACACCGGTGATTTGTCTTTAGCGCATTCGCCCACAGTTCAGCTCGGTATACGAGAACGGAGCCATCTTGGTAGTCACCATTATTTCCCGTTTCCTTTGGGTTGGTCTCCCGCCTACGTTTGCCATAAACACAAAAACTTAGTCTTGTGCCCAATCTTATGCTTAGGTACTTCATAACTTTTTTCGTGGTTAGCGTATTTGAGCAAGTTTGCATGCTAACTTGCTAGCAGGATGTGCTTCTTGGTTAAAAGTATTAGCTCCATTTTATCTGTATCTAATTTGGGGAGGAGAAGTTCAGCCAAACATCTAGTAGAAGTATACGCGCCAATTTTTTATTTATTTATTTTTTGAACTTGAGACCACGTGAATCTAGCCTAGCTTCTTCAGGGGTTCGTGTCATGACCACTGCTTCTTATTAGTCGAACCATCTAGGTTTGTCTATGAATCTGCGTATGTTGTCTATTTTATTTTCTGCAACTTCTTTGAAGTTATTCAAACTCCCAGCATTCTATGTCATAGAGCAGCCAGACTTTGACACTCACACAGATAGTGAAAGATGGATTCCTAAGATTCTTCTTGATTGCAGTTTCTTCTTGACTGTCGTCTTCCTGGTAGGGTCACACCAAAAGTCAGTGGCCGGTTATGGCTGATGTAATTCTGCATATGTCTGCTCATGGTTTTCTTAACAACCCGTCAGCACTGGATTTGTTGCAATTGGGCCACGTCTGTTAAGTTATTTTTCACGTGCCCATGCTAGTCCATCTGTCCGCGGCCTGCTTTCGGAATAGCGCAGAGATCTCTCCTTTGCGCACGCCTTGGGAACACCCTATTTTACCGCTTCGGATTCACTGTAGGATTCTCCCTGTCTTGTTATTAGTTCTTCAGCTTTCTCATTTCCTTCGGTGCTCCTATGGCCAGGTACCCAGATGAGAGTGATGCTTGTCGTGCGCGCTAAAACATTAAGTTCTTCTTTGCAGTCATCGATTTTTGAATTGGTTGTCGGTAACTTTAAAGCTAAGATGGCTGCTTGACTATCTGAAAACAAAAAAATATAGTTCCGATAGTTGTTGTGAATGGTTTTTAATTATCTTGCAAGCTTCCCTTATGCCGAGCACTTTTGCCTGGAAAAATGCTCTTCCGATTTCCCAGACGAAAAGACTTGAAAGTTTCGAGGTTTTTCGAATATACACTGGCACCAATGTCGTAAGGCATCTTGGTTACGTCTGTGTAAAGTGCAGCAGTAGTCTCTTTGACTACTCAATTCAAATATCAATTCTTTTCGCGTGGGAAACTTTACCTTTAAGCTCTCTTCTAAAGTCTAGAGTAGTGGTGGAAAAATCTGAAGCGCCTATTGAGAACAATTTTTTTTACCCGTTCAATTCTGTTCAGGTAGATTTCACGCATAAGTGCTGAGCCGCGCCTTTTATGCCTAATCCTCGTTTAATATTCTATGTGTAATCGACCTTATTTTTGGGCTCACATAAAAATTCAATGTAGTGACACTTATGACTCACCAAAGAGTTTTCATCTATGGGCGCTTGCATGACCACTTGAGGCATGTTTTTTTGTACGCCTGAAGTAAAGAGTTTCATTATAATTAAAATAAATTTTCATATTTAATTAATTATTGTTTATGTAACTATGCTACAATACATATGTACATACACACATACATGGATACATGCATACATTTGCGAGTCATATTTATAGCCACCAGCATTTGTAATAAATATTTTGTCATAATAATGATTACAAATGATGACTGACCCCTCCCAAGTCACTAAGTTACGAGTGTTTATCACTGCACGTCTCACTTTGTGTGGCTACATTTATTAATAGACGCTGAGTTGTTGGCGGAATACAATGCGCATACTTACAAGTTTGTAAGTACATATGTGGGCATGTGTGTGTACCTTAATTTATGATTAATTTGAATTTTATGATGTATGTTTGACGTTCTCTGACATCAATCGAAATGATGGACTCGAACATTTTTATAATTGTCGAAAATTAATTAATTTGTTTGTATTTTCTATGTGTTCACATACATATATATATCTATGTATATATGTATGTATAAGTTTATACTTTGCAACTTATTCGCATGACAAAGTAGATACCTGTAAAAAATTTGATTGTGCGCAAACAAATTATCAATCAAAAGAGCATCCAAATTTTTGACAAATAGTTTTGATGACTTGTCGCTGCTGATTTATGAAGTCTTTCGAAGTTTTATTTAAAGACTTCCCATCAAATTTGTGTGTTTTTTTGTCGATATTTGAAATTGACAGCTTACAAATGTGGTTGGCTGAAAAATGTAATACAATCGCCGTTCGTAAATATACATGCAAACATAAATTTACACATTTGAAAATTTTGAAAAAAAAAATATTTTCTCAGTCTTGTTGCTGGGCGAGAATTTGTTAAAGGCCAAATTTGGTAAATTAGTAGTGGCTGTGTGTGGCTGTAGTTGCTTCCTGCTTGTCATATAAAATACAGATAGACGCCAATTCGCTATATTTGAGTTAAAAATACATAATTTTACAGGTTTTTTAAAGCAGCTGCTGTTCTATGCAGGAAATAAATTAACTAAAATAAGCGCAACTATTACAACTTCCACATATTAAACTAATTGGCTTTTATAGCGCTTAGCACTTCATTCAAAAACAAAGTATTACCTTTTGGATATACCTTTTGAATATCAAATTTTTGTTCCGAATAGCATACCCGTATTTATTATTAGATTTAAAAATGGTATACAAATTTGATCAAAAAGTTCCCGGAATATATTCATAAAATTTAAAATAAAAGTTTTTTTATAAAAAGCGATTTTAACACCTTCAAAGTGCGCCCCCTCAGCTGCATCGCACTTATGCCAACGTTTAGTTCAGCTCTGGAAATATTTCTGGAACTCTATTTTTCAGACTAGTCTTCGGTTTTTCCATTATTTTCTTTCGACTGTTAAAAAGCATTCGCCGTAGTGGTTTTCCGACTCGATTAAACTGAAAAAATGGTAAGCTGAATTCGTACGTCGTTGAATGACATTCGTTCGGCTCTTGGTCAAAGTTTTGAAAATTATATTTTATCCTAAAAAACTAAGAAATAAAAAAAATTTAAAAATTTTGAAAAGAGCCAAAAATGTTCGTACCAAAATTTTCGACATTTAATAAATCTGAAAATAATTAAATTTTTTTCAATAATCCTTTTTGTAAAGCATATTTTATATTAAAAAATAAAAAAGTATAAAGTTTATAAATAAAATAATAAATTTATTTATAAAAATTTATTTATACAAAAAATTTATTTAAAAAAACAAAGATATTTGACTATGAAAACTCCATACCAAATTGAATAAATCTCAAAATTTTAAAATTTGTTTCGAACATCTTTTTTGAAAAATATATTTTATCATAAGAAATTTAAAAATAAAACTTTCAAAAAATGAAACTGAAATGAAATGAGAAAACTTAATGGCAGCATTAGATTTTTTTTTAATTATTAAATTTTTTTTGAAAACATTTTTTGAAAAGTTTATAAAAATGCTAAAAAACCAAAGATATTTGATTATAAAACACTCCAACCAAATTTTTAAAATATAAAAAAGTAAAAAGACTATAAATAAAAAAATAAATTTATTTATAAAAAAAAAATAACAAAAATACTTGACTATAAAAAACTCCATATAAAATTTTTAAACATTGAATAAACCTCATAACTTTTTTTTCCGAAAACATTTTTTGAAAATTATTTTTATGCCGAAAAATAAAAAATTAAAAATTTATAAAAATGTTCAAAAAAACTGAAGATATACATATAAACATATAAAAAGTCCATATCAATTTTTTAACATTGAATGAATCTGAGTTAAATCTGAGTTAAAAAATAAAAAAGTTTATAAAAATGTTAAAAAAAATTAGTATATTAGATTTTAAGGAATTTCATTTCAAAAATTTCGACATTTAATGAATCTCAAATGTATTAAATTTTTTTTTCAAAAATATTTTTTTACAACTATATTTTATTGAAAAAAGTTACAAAATAAAAAGTAAAATATTTGTAAAACAGTTAAACAATGAAGATTATTATAATTTTAAAATTATATAAATTTGTAACACATTATTAAATTTTTTTTTTCAAAAATTCTGTTTAAAAGGTATATTATACCTATCATAAAAAAATAAAATAGTAAAAAATTTGTAAATAAAATGCTAAATTTATGCATAAAAATAAATAAAAATATTTTTCTATTCTATTCCAAAATTTTTAACATTGAATAAATCTCAAAATTATAATTTTTTTTTTCAAAAATGCTCTTTGAAAAGTATAGTTTATGTTAAAAAGGAAAAAATTAAAAAAGTTATAAAAATGTTAAAAAGAGCCGAAGATATTTTATTTTAAAAAAGCTCTGTACGAAAATTTTCAAAACTGAATAAATCTTAAAATGGTTAATTTTTTTTCAAAAATATTTTTTGAAAAGTATTTTTCTTTTTAATAAAAAATGAAAGAGTGAAAATTTTCAAAATTGAATAGATCTGAAAATTTTTTGAATTTGAAAAATGTTAGCATTTAATATGAAAAATATTTTTTGGAGCATAAATAAATAAAAAGTTAAAAATTTATAAAATTGTTTGACTATAAAAATTCCATACCGAATTTCTCAAATTTTTCAAATTTTTCGGCCGCCGTAGCCGAATGGGTAGGTGCGTGATTACCATTCGGAATTCACAGAGAGGTCGTTGGTTCGAATCTCGGTGAAAGCAAAATTAATAAAAACATTTTTCTAATAGCGGTCGCCCCTCGGCAGGCAATGGCAAACCTCCGAGTGTATTTCTGCCATGAAAAAGCTCCTCATAAAAATATCTGCCGTTCGGAGTCGGCTTGAAACTGTAGGTCCCTCCATTTGTGGAACAACATCAACACGCACACTACAAATAGGAGGAGGAGCTCGGCCAAACACCTAACAGGAAGTGTACGCGCCAATTATTTATTTTTTTTTTTTTTTAAGATATTTGATGCAAAAAAAAATCCACACCAAAAATTTCAATATTGCATAAATCGCAAAACTATTGAATACTTTTCCATTTTTGTTTTATTTTTTTCTTTCTTATAATTATACTCTGTAGGTCAGTAAACTAATTTTTATTTTGAAGCATAAATAAATCAAAAAATTAAAAACTTATAAAAATGTAGGACTATAAAACTTCCATACAAAATTTTTCATCATTGAATACATATCAAAGTATTAAATATTTTCCAAAAATATTTTCTAAAAAGTATTTTTTATCATAAGAAACTAAAAAATAGAAAAGTAAAAGATTTATAAAAATGTTAAAAAAATTAAAGATATTTGATGTAAAAAAAATTTCAGCATTGTATAAATCGCAAAATTACTTAATACTTTTCCATTTTTTTCTTAGTTTTCTTATTATTATACTCTGGCCTACAAGTAAACTAATTTTTAAAAAATTGAAGACCTTGTCCAAAAACCTTGAGTCCTCTGCCATCTAAATCTAAATGAATCTAAATGAGTTAAAGCAATAATTGTTTACTTAAATTTGCAGTAGTCAGAATTTAGCAACACATCCAACGCTTAAATTTTCAGCTTCTAAATACATTTTTGTAGTGCAGTTTAAGAAAACCTTAATTTTTATTTCAATTAAGAGGAATCAGAGGAATTTAATATTGTAAATGGTTTTTGAATTTGCAAATTTCAAGTTTGTGACTTAAGTCTTTTGACTGCAGGAAGTGATGGCAATTAAATCAAAATTTGTCTGAATTCTTTTTTCACATACGAATGATAGTATTAAAAATATTAAGTTAACTTAAAAATATGCCTAATAAGTGCACAGATGTTACGTCCAAATAAATCCAGCAGCTTTGTCATGAATTATAAATTAATGAAAATTAAATCATTTTCACAGAAAAATACATTCACACAACTTACACCAAGATATGCAGGTACATATATGCGCGACAAACATAAAAAATAAAAATAAACTAAAAAACTAAAATAAAAAATAAAAATTAAAAAAAAAATTGCTACAACGCCTCCAAATCAAAGTCAACAAACAAATAAATACCAAAACGCAATAATGAGCATTGAGTGTGCTCTGAATTATTTATTGTCACTTTTTATTGTTCAAATAAAAACTAAAAGAAAAAAATATTAAAATTAAACACGCATCTTTTGCACAACACAATGACGAATCAATAATAATAAAAATTGAAAAAAGGCACGCACACACACTATTCATTGCTCATAATACATTTGTATGTACAAGAACATATACATACACACATACTTGGTACATTGCCGCAAATGTTTTATGAGTGTGTCAATGTGTATGTGCATATTTATTGATGTACGGCTTGCTTTTTCCCCCACTTAGTATTTATTGGATGGATCTCTTTATATGCAAGTCTCGGTGCTCAACCGGTTGTATGAACATCCTTGACATAAAAACACATCACAACGCACACACACACACAAAAATACCACATATTACAGCAGCGCAGCAGTAGTGACAGAAGCATAACATACCTACTTACCCACAGAGAGTTGTGCACGCATAACTGCCAGCAGTGCGCATCTCATGTCTGTATGTACGCTTACCAAGTGATGATCACCAAGTGATAATCGTTACATACAAGTAACATACCATATTTCATATAATAATCAATGCTTTTGTATTGCTGTTGTTGTTGGTGTTGCAGTTGGCGTGGTGGTGAACCAAACCGAAATCAAAAATTTATGTCAAACATAATGATCAGCGCTCATTAAGATCTATTACTGCTGAAAGTGAGTGAGTAGTAGCCGCAGTAGCAGCAGCAGTGCCAACAACAATAATGCCACCCAATTGAAGTGCCATCCAATGAGCTTGCATAAGTGTGGCGTGTGTTCGTGAATTGAATTGCGCTCGATTATCGCACACTAGCGGCAAAAGTCCCCACTCTTTGTTGTTGTCATCATACGCACACACCCATTTGCGGTTATTGTCATTGCAAACAACGGCACGTTAAGAGTTCAATTGTGTAAATTGCGTGTTCAACTCTTTCTCTCTCTTTTCTGACCTTTTGCTCAGCTGCTTTGATTTATTTGCTTTCAACTACTTTTGCTGGCTCTTCTATTATTCGGTGAATATCTGATTTAAAATAATTGCAAATTAAGTGGCTGAAGTTAGATAGCACAAAATTTATGCTAATTGTATATCTAAATATGTAGGCAATGGCAGTTAATTTTCCCAAAATAAAATATTTTTTACTTTATTTAATTTTTTATGGAAATACGTTGTTACTAATGACAGACAAAACAGATTTATGCACAAATGAGAAATAGCTGGCGACCAGCCCCTAATTATCAATGCCACGCGTCGAATAATAACAATATGAATTAAGTAAAGCTTATTTAATAAAATTAGTTTCACAATACCTTGGAGATACACATTTCTTCTTAACAACTAATTGATGCATAATTTACATGGTTTTCAAAAAAAAATTAAAATATTTCAAGTCACTGGGTGAGTTGTGGTTGTTGTGACAACATAAAACATTCCACATACATTTTTGAGCAATGCTGCTGAAGTGGCTGTGCCTGGCCGATTAACAATTCGGGTTGTTCCGGTAACTTACATCGAACTGAATGCTTCTTGGTGGGTTTTTGCTTGCCTTATGGGTTAAATGTTCCGAAATGCCGACAATGAAAGTGGTAGGAAAACTTTGCCGGAAGCTCTATAAATATGCATATGGCTAATAATATTTGATATTTCTGCTTGACATTTGTACCTACAAGCCCTTATAAATACCTATGTTAGTTATTCACCAGCATTTCGCTAGAATAAATCCGCCTTATTTTCTCGTAAAAATATAAACGTATAACATAATTTGAAAAAAAGGCGGAGCAGAAATCCTCACTTAAATTTCTGTCACTCTATAAATTTCATATGCAATTTCAGTTTTAATGACTTTTGTGGAAATGTGCCCATAAAGTCAAAAATAACAACACTCTGGGTTTTCTGTCCAAATTTTGTTGCTGTTTAAATATTACAAGAATCCAAGCTTACAACAGTTCAGGCTTGCATTAAGTTTGGCAGCGGCATCGCACATAGGAACAACGATTCCACTTAGACCACGAAATGTGTTCATTGAGAGAGGCGCTTACATTAAATAATAACAGAAGGTGACAGAAAGACATTCTACATACTGTTAATTCTGTTACATGCGTGAGTGCATGGTTAACTGTTTAGATATCTGAGAATACTAATACGAGAGCGCAATAAAGAGAGGGTGGTGTGTGATAGGTGGTGCGTGAATATCTGTTCATAAAGAGAGGGAAAGCATAGTACTTAAACTTAAGGAAGTTTCCCATTTTCCCACTGTGAGCGAGGAAGATTTGTTTTCGGCATTGTATGCTTACTCAGTATGTAGGAGGCACACAACTTTAATGCTGATATAGATGATTGTTGTAAAATAATTATTTACAAACTGGAAATTAAATTTTTCACCATTTCAACAAATTTTTTTGACATTCGTACGTTCTCGATATTTTTTAGTATATTTATTCGGTGCACAACTGGATACCAGAATTGTTTGGCCAGACTTTTTCGATTCTGAATGTGAATTTAACATATTTCAATTATAGCTAACGACTAGAGCTTTCACGAAGTTTTGTAAAATTTAATTTTCTATCGCTTTATAAATATAAAATATAAAAAAAATAAATGTAAATTAAATGAAATTTAACCTTTCAAAAAGGATCCTCGGACAGGGTGAAAAAAGGCCACATCCGTGTGCCCAACCGAAGGTTTTTAAAAAAGTGGGTTAAAGCTTAAGTAATGTTTGTTTGATTGTTGTTGTTGGTGTATCAGTTTATTTGATACTAAAACTCGATGAAAATATTGTTGCAATCACTCGTCTTATGAATTCGGAATACTATTTTGGTTGGATAGCTATTTCTGGCTTGACGCAATTGATAGAAAGTTTTTCAATACCGATCACCATTCGGTCAACAATGGCAAACCTCCGAGTGGATTTCCACCTTGAAAAAGCTGCTCATAAAAAATCAGCTGTCGGAAGCTCCATAAAACTGTACGCCACGCCATATATTTACATATTTAAATTTTTTGTTATATAAACTCTATCAGATTGAAATAATGATAAATAAACTAATCAAATTTTTAAATTCTTTTCTTATTTTCAGATGAAAATCACATTAGTGATAGCTGCTGTCTGCATAGCAGTGGCGTACGCTGAACCCGCCATCTCACAGGCCAGAGCCACCACAACCACATCTACGAAGCCTGGCAGATTCTTGTCACTGCCAGTTCCGGCGAAATGTGCCAGACGTAAGTGAAACCAAAATTCTTGAATTAATTAATCTAAAGTGTGAGACATGAGAAAAGAGCTTAGTCGACAAGAAAAAAAAAAATGAATAAAGAGCAGAATGAGGAAAATCAAGTAGTCAATATTAAATATTTAAAAAAATATTTACAATTAGCTCAGAACACTCACTTTCATATGAATATAGACAACATAAAAAATGCAAATAAAAATGTTGCAACACTCGCAACAAACCCCTCCAGTACTTGCTGCACGCATGTGCCTGCCTAACTAATTGTGCCACTTGGGTAGTTACTTGGTTAGTGGGCAAATAAATATTTTGCATTTATGGGCGCACGTTAAGTGACTAACAAGCCGAACTGTCGTACGCTTGTATAAAGCGAAACGAGCGAAAATGGGTCATGCGAATTCATTTCCTCGCCTTACCAGCGCCAACACACAGATCGACGTGACACAAGCGAACGCCAACCGTAAATGGCATAGTGAGAGTGTAAGCGTGCGTGAGTGCGTTTTCAAAGTAAGTCCAGTTGAATTAGAAAAGGGAAATACAAACAAATTCATTTAAATAAATATAAAAGAAATAAGAAATTGGCAAAAACAAAAAAAATGCACCCCTATTTGAAAAAGTTTGTAGTGCCGCAAAAGTGTGCACTTCGATGCTGCAAGCCGAATGGGTGTATTGTTCACTTCATGTTTTCAGTTTAAAAGTATTTTGTTGTTGTAGTTGGTGTAGGCCCCTTAATATTTATGAACTTCAGCTGATTGCATGTTTGGCTACTATTTACCTGGTGCCCATTTAAAGCCAACTGTTAGTTTTTGTGCTTTGTATTTCAAGTTACTCTAACAACAATAAAATTGTGTTCAAACGTGTAACTATTTAGGCACACATACTTAATTCACACACTCACACATACTTGTGTACATACAAATGTTTATACCTCAACAATGTACGTGCCACCTCTTATTGGTTACGGGCCAGTCAGTACGATGTGGCAGGCAACCACGAGCTTTGCATTTTTAATAAGTGGAAAATTGTAATTGATTCGGCTTTTGGCAAAATTAACAATTTTTCTTCACGTTTCTCCTTTTACACTCTACAAATGTATGTATGTATGTATATATACACATACGTTTGAGGCGCATAACAAAAGCGTCAGCGCTATTTTTATCTACTTTTAATCAAGAAATTGTTTAACACCAATTCGTCGTAAAGTTTTACATATGTATGTACGTACTACTCGTATGTATGCTTGCATTTACATACATATGAAGAAATATTTCAAATATTTACACATTCTCGTGCCTCTCAATAATTTTGAACTGCTGCGGGCACTTGAACATGAAAACCCCAATGCTTTGTTAATGTCTTTTTATTGAAGGTCGTTGCTTGCATAGTTGTAGTGAAAAGTAGGAGAAAGAGCGAGGGAGAGAGAGAGAGTGTGGGAGAGGAATGCAAAGGAAAGAGTGTAGAGTGCATACTTTCAAAATTATCGGTAATTTTCCGTTATTTGGCGTTAGAAAGCAACAAAGTTAAATCAAAGAAAATAAA
>JAYXIM010027225.1:0-51012 GCA_037575425.1 Anastrepha fraterculus
ATCTTCTACTACGCTCTTCGAGTTTGCGATTCCCATTTCCCATAGTCGGCTGTGACCTCATCAACCCAGCGTTTGTTTGGTATAAACGCATTTTATATGTCTACTAGTCCATTGCCTGCCCTTTTTGTCTGCTGGGCCTACACTGCGGACTCAAATCTGTTCCTTCAGCCAAAAAATCTAGTTTCCTTTAGCCAACAAAAAAATATAAATTTAAGCAAATCAATTTTTACTTCTAAAATTGAGTTTTTATTAAGCCTATGAATTTATTTGCTGCATTTTAGGCGGGTTTTTTTATTTTTTGTAGTTTGAATTAATTGCTGTGCTTAAAATTGGTAACTCAGCTCCACCAGGTATTTTACTATTTTTCGTCCATATAATTTTTATTTGTTTTGATTTTATTATTGCTCGTTAAAGGCGTATGCCTACTCCATAGTTTCAATGACCATTTTAAAAGGCTATGCATACACAGATATAGACTTAAGTACTGCTTATTGTTATTGTTTCTGCCATTACATTGTTATTGCCATTACATTGTATTGCATTATCCAACTTTACACATTGCCCAATTCACTTCGTTTGTAGCAGCCCTTTACTGCCAGACACTAGCATTAAAAATTGATTTTCCATTTTCAAGCAAAAACACTTTTTGGGTCAATTGAGGAAGCATAAGTCGGAGGAATAAAAATAAAAAAAATAATAATAAACAAATAAACAAAATGTTAAGTACTTACCAAATGCTGCGCGCTCACGTTTTTCCCCGCTGCTATGTAACAACTGTTGCAACATCAATTTACTAAAGTTGCTAGTTGGCAGCCTCTGATGCCTCTCAAAGGCATTGCAACGCGCCTGCATTGTTACTATTGACTGCATAGCGATGAACGGCAACTCAGCGCGCAGCTCTTGAGTGGCAGCTTGTGAGTGCTGCTGCCGCTCTAACATCACCTTGCATCATTGCTAAGTATACAACAGGCGATCAGCTCTTCTGTATTACAGTGATGCTGTTTGCGTTGTTTTTTGTTGCTTTGTGAGGGTATTGTGTTTTTCCGTTTTTGTTTTTTGTTTTGCATTACGGAAGAGTTATGACTAAAAGCATCTGAAAACGGAAAACTGGAAAATTAATTGAAAATCTAGTCAGTCAATGTGCCGGCAAAAGCAGAATTTCGAAAAAGACGTAACTGAAATTAGCACAGCAAAGAATTACTGCAGAGGCATCAGAAGAATTGCAATGGGGAAACACAAGTTAAGACTTTAGCAGAACACAGATGAAAATGCAATTAAAATTGAAAAAGAATCAGAAACGGCGTACTGTGGATTGCAACGTGGAGAGCACGTAAGCAGCTTAACTTTTTCTTACTCGTGTTCGGTGATTTCGCGCAGACAAATAAAGGGTGGTTAAGTTTCAAGGGTCGGTGTTGATTTTGAATAAAATACAATTTTTTAGGAAATTATTGTCATTTCTCTTTATTATGATAATATTAATGTGGCTCCATTACGTATGGAACAAAATATCGGCCAAATGGCCGAGGCCGCGGCTGCACACCTCCATCCGATGGTCCAAATTTTCGATGACGCTGAGGCATAATTGAGGTTCTATGCCGTTAATGTGCCGAATTATCTCATCCTTTAGCTCTTGAATTGTTGCTGGCTTATCGACGTACACCTTTTCTTTCAAATAACCCCAAAGAAAGAAGTCCAACGGTGTCAAATCACATGATCTTGGCGGCCAATTGACATCATCGCGACGTGAGATTATTCGGCAATCAAATTTTTCGTTAGCTGTGTGACAAGTGGCACCGTCCTGTTGAAATCACATATCGTCCACATCCATATCTTCCAATTCGGGCCATAAAAAGTTCGTTATCATCTCACGATAGCGAACACTATTCACAGTAACTGCCTGACCGGCCTCATTTTGGCAAAAATACGGCCCAATGATGCCGCCGGCCCATAAACCGCTCCAAACAGTCACTATTTGTGGGTGCATTGGTTTTTCGACAATCACTCTTGGATTATCATTCGCCCAAATGCGGCAATTCTGCTTATTGAGGAATCTACTGAGGTGAAAATGTGCCTCATCACTGAAGATGATTTTCTTCACGAAGTGCGCGATATGCATTTTGATTTGTACGCCCGCTTTCTTAATAAGCCTGAATAACTTTAGCGCTGTGCTCGATTATGTATCTTTCCATGGTTCAAATTGAGTTAGTTTGAAATTGAAAAATGTCAAATGAAATGCATAAAACCATTTGACGTTTAGGTGTGGTTTATATTCAACATCGGCCCTTGAAATTTAACCACCCTTTATATTCTGCAGCTACGCGTATGCACTTTACATATATAAAAATTCAATTTTAAAATGCATGTATATAATGATGCTTACATACATATATACGTACGTTCACACAAAATCTACCAAAAGTTGTTTACTTTGGCACTTGGTCTCCCTTTATTTAATTAACAAATATTCTAGCATCCAAACAAGTTCGCTGCTTAAGTCTTTTGTGCACAAGCCTTTGCATGGATGTGCCGAGGCGATGTATGCGAAGATGTTGGTATTTTTTTTATATTTTTTTTTATTGAGCAACCATTTTCAACTGGTTTGCACAAATTCTTCAGTTGCGATTGCCTTGACCTACATGAACAGAGATCAGTATGAGCAGATAATTGCAGATAAACGCAGCAACAGCAGGCAATGAAAAAATCAGCAAGCAAGAAGCTTAAAATTATGGAAAAATAAAATATAAAAAAAGCGTTGCTTTATCGGCAGATGTATCAGCAGGGTATATGTCCTTAATGTGGTAATTATACAGCTATTTAATGCTATCAGCCAGCTACAACAGTCAGTTATGCAAGTCAGTAGTAATCAGCTACAGGGTGCGAATAACTTTGAAGGTAAATCAACTGCATGCAACTCCAGTTCTTATGCGCCCTTCATTCCCCCGAATGATGGGTTGGCTACATTGTGTTCAGAGCATAAGTGATATTTGCTTACCAGATTTGTGATAATTAAGCGTAAGAAAACGAAAGTTGCATTAACTGAGACAAGGCAATGTGCAAGGCGCTAAACGATTTTTTGATTGCTGTAAACTTGTTTTTTCTACTCTTCCGCAAATGTACCTATTTGAAATACAAGTCATGGAGCACACAATTGCTGGTAACAAGTACTTCCGCTTTACGCACATTAAGAGGCATATAAAGTTTTTTTATTTTTATTTTTTTTTTAATTTATTTTTTATTTTTTTGTAAACTCATTCGTTTACTGCCAGTTTCACCAGCCTGCTCACAAATCCTCAGCAACCAATTTTTTTATCAGTTTTTTGTTGCGCAGAAGAAGTTACATTTGCCTCCGTTTAGGTGAAATTAAAATGAATGGGATTTCCTATTCGTTTCAATGTTAGTGATGAGAAATCATTTGCAGCAGTAAAAGTATGAAAGTGAGTGTACGAGTAAGTCAGTGAACCGCGAAAGGGCAACAACCACATAAATATGCCAAGTGTCTGCAGTGGAGTTCGAATTTGCTTTCATTTAATTTATTTGATTTTTTAACGTTTTCCGCAATTTGCGCAGTTCATTTAGCGTTGGTTAAAAGTGATACCTATGGAACTATCTGAGCTACAGTGATGCACAACGCGCGGAAAAAGTAAATGGGAGGCAAAACAAAAAAATATTAATTAATTGTAAAAAAAAATTTTTGATAGCAAATTAGTTACAAAATGAGTTTATACGAATAAATTTTAAATGAAACAAACTACCTTTTGTGTTCGCATTTAAGTTAGCGAGACACAAATTTGTCTTTAGCGCCTGCTTAGAAAGTTTCAATTGAAGAAGCATAAGTCGGAGTTTCATCTTATGTTGGATTAGGTTATGGTGGTAATCTGTATGAACAACTCACTTATACCTTACAGCGTTGTGATACCATCGTGCGACACGGGAACCTCATTTTTTTTTTCGTGGAACTATTTTCTGACTCTTATGAAGCGCAAGTTTGCTCGCATTCTCACGCCAGGCAGCTCCGTGATAGAATTGGGAAAAATATTTACCTAGACGACATCCTCTGATTTAAGCTATAAGGCTGGACAAAGGAAGTGCTCAACTGTTTCTTCCTCTTCCTCATCTTTACAACTTCTACAATATGCATGGGGAATACTCCTAGTCTCAAGGAATGCCTGCCATATAGCCAATGACCGGCTCAACTTATACAAACCACGACCTTCGAGATATCTTCTCTTGAGAGGCTAAGCGGTACTTTGACTTTTTCTTAATTATTTGCGACCTTAGTAACTTAGCTGTTACGCATAACGGTATAACGGAAAAAAATATAGCACTACAAAATTTGCCATACAATTCTGAACTGACTCTTAATGTACCAAAGTTCGCATCTCAGTTGACGCCAAAAATAAGTCGAAATAGAAAGCGTGTTCGAGGATTGTTTTAGTCAGTATGTATTAAAAGGATAGTTTAGGCAAATACCAATATACCTACATATTTAAGTTACCGCATATTGGTTAATTGTTGTTGTTTTTGATTGTTGTTGATAAGGGTTTCTTGCTTCCACGTCATAAGAGCGGTATGGCTTTTGTCAGCAGCATAGCTTGTCACACCTGGTTCGAAGCTTCACTTTAAAAGATCAACAAGCAACTCATGGTGAGTTTCGTTGTGGCTCATTCTCAGCGTTGGACTATTGGCATCGACATCCAAAAGCTATGTAACGATGGCAGTTGTGGTCGAACAAGAGAAAGTTGTGAACCTTCTGCTTTCAAAAGGCACAGCTAGATGTTGTATAAAAAAGAAACATTTAAATGTTCACCATGAACATATTCACAGATAAAATCTGTCAAACAGTCGATTCATGAATTGAAATTTCCTAATTATTGAGAATGTCGAGATATCGATGTTGAAGCTTGTTCAGCAACTATTTGCACTACAGCAGCAAAATCTTCAACAGAACGTTCAGTTTTTGGTATTCCCGACCTTTATCCAACCTTGACAGAACCAGTTTCGTGAGATTTTTTCACCAAACTTTGAAGTTTCGACTCATTCAGATGATTATTTCCACCAAAACATTCACGAATTTTGCGATATGTTGTTCTTAAGGATCGATAATTTTCATAATAAGTTTGAATAATTTTAACATCTCTCCATGCCCTATAGGCTTCTTGGATAATTTTGTTTTTAATTATTAATTTGCTCGTGGCCATAGGTATTCCAGTGGTACTTCTATTACTGAGCAATTGAAGAGTAGTACTTTTTCTGCCTAGCTCATCGGCTTCACAATTTCGCCAACTAATACAAATTTTAGAGCAAATCAATTTTTATTTCTGAAACTGAATTAAGCACCCGAGCATAGCGCATCCTTTTGCAAAAATTTCCGGTATTAGTATTCCACTTCTGAATTAATATTTTTTCCTATAGTGTTATGAAATATTTACCTTGCTTCAAGTCATGCAATTTTTATTGCTTTTGCATGTTTTGGAGTAATAAAATACAAGGATTCCATTGTAAAAGATGTGCCAGGAAAAAAATATTACAACGAAAAAAGGTACTGGAAAAATAGTAGTTATGTCTAGATTAATAAATCAGCATAACAAATTAAGGCCAGCCATCGGCAGGCGGAATATTGAATGCTTCCAAAACAAAACAAAAAACGGACGATCCCTGCGTGTGTTGCACTTTCTAGTTGTATACGCGCAACAAGCGGCGCGTGCGTGCACCGAACTCCACCCTTGTTCGCTAAAACTTGTTACGGGAAACGTTTCGCAAATATACACATAACAGCATCGTTAACTGTGCAAACTGGGCGATGAGAATATGAGTTCCAAATAAGCGCAAAGAAAATAAAAAATAAAAAAAATGCACGTGCGAAAAAAATTCCATAAAAGTTGTGTTGTTGTTTAAACAAGTTTTTACAAAATACGCCTATGGCTGCTGCTGCAATTCACTGCCGCCGACTTAAATATTTACACAATAAACCTATTTGTACATTTCCATGCCGCTTTTTTGCCTCATTTAAGACGCCGCCAATGCTGGCGTTGTTGTCTCACTTCGTAGCCGGTAGATTCGCCAGGGCATATGCATCTATGTATGTATGTATATATGCATGATGTATATTGTACAATATATGGATTATGTACTTTTGTACTAAGCCACCTACTTAGCGCCAACACACCCATTTGCGATGCACTTTAGCACAACATCGAATCATTGTTGGAAAAATTTTCTATTTCTTCTCTACAACTTGCACAGTGGCGGCGTAATGCAGCCAAGAAGCGACTAAATGAAAACATGTTAATACCAGGTAGTTGGTGTTGGTGTGTCGCGGCGTGAATTGCGCAACAGCTACCCAGTAGACGAACGCTGCTCGTGACGCCGTTGTTGGCGCAATATTTTAGCACTTAGGTTGGGCTAGTTTAGGTGCAAAGGGCTCGAGGGATTGCGCTGTTTGAAAAAAAAACCACAATAACAACAAAGAGTGACAGTATAAGTGTTTCATTTGCATGCAAGCATATTGCCTTACGGCGTTTAGACTTAAAAGTATGGCGCTATGGAAAGACCGGTGGCCTGGCCACGGCTCTACTTATATTTTGCACACTTTGAATAGTCACAAACAAGAAATATACTATTCTATTCCCAGACTCCACTGCCAAAGTTGTAAACAACCTGAGAAAAAAGAAACGATTTTCCATTTCCTCTGTGAGAGCTCTGCCTTATAGAAGGACAGAATGTTAACCCTGGGCAAACCACTGTTCGAGAGTCCCGAAAACATATCTGGCATAGACGTCAACAATCTAATAATGTTCTTAAACTGCACAGACTGGATGTAGTCATGCTATAAATAACCGTTAAACAAGTTTGTAATGACGATGTGGCAACAAAATGGTGCGGAAGTGCTCGTTGGATTCTGGATGAATCACCACTTTAACCAACCAACCAATCAATTCATAGACTCATCTTCGGTAGACGAGCATACCGTCAAGAAGAGAGTGGCAGACACAAAGCCAACGGAGAAGGGGGTAATTAAATTTCTAAACAAATGTTTTCAAGCTAGACGATAAGGTTGACTATGGAGTATTTTCGAAGGGGACTTGAAGGCTTGAACTATCCGTTCGACTATCGGACTACTATAGCGTCAGAAGCACGAGCTATAAAAGAAGTGGCTAAGTATCTAAATACGCATGCCGTAACAAAAACTATCATAATTATATTCTCGGATAGCCAGGCGCCCACTAAATCAATGAATGCGGCTGTACTAAGATGAAAGATTGCACAGGAATGCCGAGAAGCCCTAAATGATATTAGTGTCTTATTCAGGAATCAGCCTTATTTGGATTCCGGGGGACAGAGATATTGAGGAAAATTATAAAGTCGATAAACTAGCCAGAAAAGGCACTACTCTTCAATTGCTTAGTGATAGAAGTACCACTGGTATATCCATGGCCACCAGCAAACGACTGATTAAAAACAAAATTACCCAAGAGGCCAATAGCGCATGGAGAGATACTGTGACCGCAAATAAATAAGAAAAAGACAAAGAAACTGCTTAGTCTTTCAAGAGAGGATATCTCGAAGGTCGTGGTTTGTATAAGTAGAACCGGTCATTGACTATTTGGTAGGCATTTCTTGAATCTACGAGTTTTTTCCCATGAAAAACAGCTGAGTACCTCCTTTGCAATTGTTCAGCCTTAAAGCTTAAATCAGAGCAGGTCGTCTAGGTAAATATTTTTCCCCAATTCTCTCACGGAACTGTCTGGCCTGAGAACGCGAGCAAACCTGCACTTCATAAGAGCCACAAAATGCTTCGATGAAGAAAAATAAAAGAGGTTCCCATGTCGCACAGTGGTATCATAATGGATCTGTAAGATCTAAGGGAGTTGTTCGTACAGACCAACTACCAACACAACCTAACCTAATCTATGTTACCTTAGGTTTTTTTTTGCTGTTTTTCTGTAGTGAGAGCGCAGAAAAAAGTCTGTATAAAAATCGTAGATTAAAATCTGATTTAATATTTACTGAACATTGTTTTTTTTTCTTCACTTACTTACAGGTCCAAAGGAATTCTCATACCGCGGTCGCAACATGTTCCTGTCCACCCATGTACCAGCGCTTGCCAACAAGAAGGTCGATTGGTTGGATGGCCGTAACTTGTGCCGTGAATACTGTATGGACTTGGTCGCTTTGGAGACCCAAGAGAAGAACAATCTGATCTTCCGTGTCATTCAACAGAATGATGTACCTTACATTTGGACTGCCGGACGTATTTGCGATTTCGCTGGCTGTGAAAACCGTCCCGACTTGGAACCCAAGAACGTTTACGGTTGGTTCTGGTCTGCAACCCGCGAGAAGATCCAAGCCACCAACCGCATTCCACAAGGCTGGGGCTACAATCCATGGTCGCAAACTGGTCACAAGAAGCGCCCACAACCCGACAACGCCGAATACGACATCAATCAGACCAAGGAACAATGTTTGTCGGTGCTGAATAATGTCTACAATGATGGCATTGCATGGCACGATGTTGCCTGCTATCACGAGAAGCCCGTCATTTGCGAGGACAACGATGAATTGCTGCGCTACGTGGCAGCCACGAATCCAGGCATTCGTCTATAAGACGCTGCTGGAGCTGGACGATTGGACCATCATGAGCGCGTGAGACGGCTGCATTGTGTTGCTGTGTCGCCGCATTGTCTGTGTGTGTTTTGATTAATTTTATTATTTTATCTTAATTTTTTACCATTTTTTGTTTTTAATTTTATTTGTAAACAAAGGAAAAATCAAATAATAGACTTTAGAATTTATTACTGCGTGCATTCTTGTAGCAACCTGAAAATATATAATGTAAAACGAAAATCAGCTTAAAATTTGTCAGCAGTTAAAACGCGAAAAGTATTCACCCCACCACAGTCGGTTCTACCGTTTGCCGGTATGATGCGGATTTACATTCGGCTAAAGACTGTGACTTCAGCAGCATTCCCCAAAAGATATGGGAATTATTTTATGCTGCTACAATAACACTAGCAATAACCCCAGATTTCTTTCATTCTTTCGAATACTCTGCTTGTGCTCTACTGCCAGTATATTAAATAAGCCGTAATTTTTTATTTGTTATAAAATATTTATTCTATCTAAATTAATTCAATTGATCGAATTTTTATTTGCAATGCACTTATCCCATTTTTTCTAATTATCTGCAACGAGTGCCGAAAATAAAATATTAAAATCTTAAAAAAATCAATAAAATTTTTAATAAAATAAAGGCATTGAGTTATTATTGGTGGAAAATAACAAAGTAAGTATTGGACGTTGGCCTCTAAAGGTAATCTCTCAAGGGACATGGTACCATTTTCGCGTAGTTAACACGGTATTTCTCCGAACCTCGAACAGATCTCTCTATCCGGAAACTAGAGTTTGAGGGTCGTGCTAGGGTAATCTTTCCAAATAGGCAGGAATGGATCGAGGGGCAAATCTGCACTTAAGTGCTCTTCTCTGTCTTCCCTGACGGTTCTATGTTGGAATCGGGAGTCGGAGCAGGGGTTTTCTCTAGATCAGCCAATTTATCTATCTCCTTTAAACTGCCGAATACTGAAAGAGTTTTTCAAGCAGAAGTCTTTGCGATCCTGGAAGCATGCAAAATGCTAAGGGGACGCGGGAGTGAGGGAGATAGTAACATTTTCTCCGATAGTCTAAGCCGCGATCAAGGCTCTGACGACGCCATGGTGCAGAACGAAACTAGTAAACTCCTGTAAGAATGAGATCACATCTCTTGGGTGTGCAGGTAACATTTCTCTGATCTGGGTTCCAGGACATAGGAACATAGAGGGAAATGAAATTACTGATGAGCTTGTCAGGAAGGGGACTGAATTGAAGGTTACAGAGACCTCCTACCCGGTCATCGGTATCCCCCTGACAGTTGTCAAAGGGGAATTGCACAAATTATTTCTCAGGAAAGCGCAGAAAAGATGGAGCTCCATTTCTTCATGGACCCAGAAAGTCCTTTGAACTTCTCGCCATTCAATTTCCAAACTCGTAGCTCTGTTTACCGGTCACTGGACATCGCTACACACGCGGAAAAGCTGGCGTTACCATTGAGCTCCCATTGCAGAAGCTGTGGCTACCTTTCAGAGAAGGAGACTATTGAGCACTTTCTCTGTAAATGTCCGGGTTTGGCAGCTAGACGATTAAGGCCACTGTACCCTCCTTTCTTCGACAGCCCGGGGCAGTGCGCCAACCTAAATCCCAACAATCTTCTCCATTATATCAACAGCTCTGGCTGGCTGTAGATATCAGCCTGTTGGAGGTCTCGTAATGGTATCAAAATGGCGTTTTTGTGCTACTTGAGGAGTGCCAGACTGGTACTTCAACCATTTCACCTACCTACTTAAGTATTGGGAAACAATTTAGCTTAGACAGACAAATAGATTTGGTTATCCATTCGATTGCCTACTTAGTCTCAAGTAGCACTTGTTGGAAAGAGAGATTCTATGTTGGATTTTAAGGTTAACATTGCTATCGGTGTTAACTGCTGGTTCCTAGATAAACATAACTATTCCCATCTCTTTCTTGAATTTTTCTGATTCTGTCCCATCACATAAATTCCGTTTACTCCTAATTAATCTCAAACAGCAAGCAAGTAGATCGACTTTGTCACTGTCTTTTTCCCTTAATATTATCGGAGGGATAATTTATTGTTCCTCTCTTTTAGAAATGTTTAACTTTTCGGTCCCTACCAGATCTTTCTTCTTTTTTCACTGCATTACAACACGAGATGCATCAAAGCTTTCTTCCCAATGCTGCTCCAAAGCAGTTGGTTTTGAGCTTTTGCTTCGTCGTTACGTACTCCCAAATCCTTGAAGTCGTATTCCATTGCGTCTATCCAACGGTTTCTCGGTCTGCATTTGCCTTTAAGCCTATTAGCTTTCTTGTCATGGCTTTCTTCACAGTGCAGTCAGTAGGCATACGGGTAGCATGAGCCATCTTATGCGCTGCGCTTTACCAGAACGCACAACTCTCTTGTTCTGTGCTACATCGTTTAGATCTGTACGTACCATCATCCATTCATATTGAGACAAAAATCTTTCTTAAATTTTTTCTTTCCCTGCTAGCAATCAGCGGACCGCCAACAATTTTAGGTTTACCCGTTTTCGAGTAATGTTGGTCACCGGCTTTGAAAACACCATTTCGAGAAAAACGCGTTTAAAGTTTGAAAAGCAATTTCAAGCACTCTGAAAAGCCTTTTCAAATTTGCGTGTAACTTCGAAAATATTCACCGGAACGACATTAAATTTTCTGTGTGTATTATTAAATAAATGTAGAGTAGAATGGGGTAAGATAGGTATGGGGGCACAATAGGTAGGTGGGGTTTTTGGCGCACTGTTTTCGCAGAGATCACTCGTCTTATGTGAATTGAATACGTGGTGGGGAACAACGTTCGCGACTGTCATTTCCGCCGTCACCATTGATTAGTTATCCTAGTTCTGGCGTCGTTTAGTTTTTTGTGAGCTTTTCTCCGACATAGCATTTTTTTTATTCTACGGTGCAGTGCATTTAATGTAAGTAAATATTTGTCAGGTGAATTTTATTTTACGTAGAAAATAATGCTGAACACGAATAATGTGTCAGTTTTTTCATATTTTTGTTTTTAAAAAAATATCGACACTAACATGAAAACTTGTGCTTGGGGGCACTATAGGTCAGCCGTCTGGGGGCATTATAGGTCACTGACTTTTAATGGAATAAAATAAATTTTAATTGTTTTTGCAGCAAAATGGCTCGCATAATTATGTGCGAAAACGCCGCAAACGAAGTGAAGAGTGACGTAAAAAACGCAATCGCGGCAGTCCGAGATCGCGCTAGTGTTCGATCCAGCCTCTAAACAATTTGACACAATATCCGTTCGAAACGATTTACGTGCTCGCGTGATGAATTAAAGAAAAATTCCTAACATTTGACTAACCCACTGTAGCAGTGTTCATACTCTATAAATAAAAGTTAAAACGTTAGATTTCCAAGCCATGTACATTGTTCATTTTGCGCCTCACATGTAGCTGACCTATCGTGCTTCCCCGATTTTGAACAATCATCGGAACATAAAGTACCTTTAGGTCTTATTCGAATGCAGCTTCCAAACATCATTTTGAGCCAAACACGTTTAAGTCAGTATAACCAAAATGTTCAAGCACGATAAATAACCTTCTCAAAATCTTGCTTGTTGTCAACATTCGTATAAATTCACCGGAACAGATATTCAAATTATTCTGTGTGTATCTTTTAAATAATTCTACATTAAGAAAAAAAAAAAAATTAATAAAAATCGATTTTTGGAAGTTCTAACTGTATATAACCCCTTAATAGACTTGCACTTCGATCGTGGCAGAACTGGGAAAGCTGCTATAGCAATAATAATATTCCTTTATTTTCAAAATTAATTCTGTAATCTCATCACTAAATATGGAACCACAAGTGAACCACCTGAACCTTGTTTAGTTTTGTACATTCATATAATTTGGCATATGGCGCTTTGAGCTGGTTTGTCCATTGTTTTTATTTTATCGGCTTGACGTACTTTCATGGTTGCTTGGGCTTCTTTTAATGCTCCCGTGCTTATGTTTCTTTGGCGTGGAACTATGCATATTAAAAAACAAAACAAGAAGGTCATCATTAGTTGCATTCATTAAATATTCCACTACAGCATATGATTACCAATCTGGACTACTAGATTTACAGTGTTTTCGGTGCTTAAACTTCTCTTCAATTGTTGAATGCCTGCTCTTGTCTTTAAAATTTTGGCTGTCATCACTGCTTGTGGTAGAACGCCTGCGTTTACTGCTATCATCTTTATAACTTTGCGAGCTGCCACTCCTTGAGTCGACTTCACTGTGGCGATCCTGTCGCTTTTTAGCACGCTCGGAATGGCGTGAATGCTCTTGTCTATGTCTCTTGGGAGGCTTATCGAGCGCATGTTTGTGCCTTCTTCGTCGCTCGTTTGCTTTTGTATTAGCATCTGCGTCTGCCATGCATTCTTTCGATTGTGACGAGGAGGTATTTTCCAGTTTGGTATCACTATTACTTTTACTACGCTGATGTTGTTGTTGTAGCTGCTTACTTTTACTGCACTCATCATGGTCGCTAACTTTTTTCTCAATCCTCTCAGTCTCAACTTTTCTTGTCCGGTATTTCCAATTCCGGACTCTCAGACCAACGCCAGTTGCGTGAGCTTTGTTTGACATCATTCGCTGTCACCGTATTCCAGCTGCAAAATTGAAATCAGATATTTTTATACTGCCTTAGTCTTTATACACATTTGCCAAACCTCATTAAAGGCGTGACCATTTGCGCCCTGGCACTTGGAGTTCTGTTAACATCCAAGGGCATACTACATTTATTGCCTGGATTTTTGAACAAATGTAAGTAATTGCATTTGTCGCCTTTTGGACATTTATGTGCAAGTGATAAACCTTTTTTGAAAATGAAATAAAAAATTGATTACAATGTTAAGGAAAAGTGGGCAGCTAAAGCGCTAGAGGTAAAAATAAAGTGGCACAATATTCAGCTACATTTAAGGTTGGTTAAACGCGAAATGTGTCATTGTTGGGTTTGTAGGAATTTTGTACAAAAGGATACCATCATTGTATGGTGTGATAAGTGGTAAGGCTTCACATACCACAGATTGCGCTACGCCAAGATTTAATGCATGAAAACTCGACATTTAATTGTCTACCGGCGTAATAACGACTTTGTAACTTTATGAAAGCTTTTAAGGCTGATCTGCAAAGAAAAAGTTAGAAATGCAAAATAAGCAAGTTGTGTAAACAAATTTTTAGATGTGCTTTGTTAAAAAAGTGTCTACATGGCTCTCTATAAAAAAATATATTGCGTCCATTGACCCACACACCTTTCATCCACATACTCGACAAACACATGTCCACGCATGTGACGCAGCACGTTGCGTACAGCGCGAAAATTTAATATATATCCGAACTCCTCCAATTCGGGTAATACATCTTCGAAGAAATCTTCATACGCCTCGCGCAAATCTTGTTCACTTAACTCTAAACTCCCATCAGCATTCGCGTATTCCTTATGTTGCTCTACTTCCAGTAGCGGATGCATAAAGAAGTGACGCACAACAATTATGTTCGAAAGCAGCGGCCGACGATGATTGTTAACGCATGGCGCTCCATATCGGCAACAATTCGTACGCTCATACAGAATACATACATTTTGGTTGGGTCGTGATTCTACTACTCGGCGTAGTTCCGCAGGTGGTGGACCATCATTGTTGAGAAAATTCTCCATACACTGCATCATCTGCTCAAATTCAGCTGCGGCGGCAGCTTTACTCTTTTCATGTTCTTCGTGACGCCGTCGTTGCTCAGCTTCCTTTGCCACCAGCTCTTCTGCCTGCTTTATACGTTTGGCCACTTCTGCGGCTTCTAAAGCTGCGCATTGTTGCTGCTTGAGGCGGAATTCACGTTGTGCTAGGAGGTCACGCCTTAGCCAAATTTCCTCCTCTTCGGCATGACGCTTCTCAGCTGCGCGTTTCTGTTCCTCTTCGAGCTGCATTTGCTGCTGTAGCAGCTGTTGGTATGCAGGATCTTTCAGATTATGTGCTTCCTCTATGGAATTTGAATTGTAAGTTAAAAAAATATACACATATGTCCTATTGGTTCTTACCTTCCTCCAAACGCAGGTCACGAGCCACAGCGTCTTTCCGACGCCTGCGCTTGCGTTGTTGTTTTTTTAATTCTTTCCGCCATGGTCTTTTTGTTGTACTGCGTTGGAATAAGTAAAGAAATACTTGGTATAAAATTTAACTCAAATGAAATATAATATTTACCTTTTTCCCGACATGTCTAGGAAAAATAATGTTTTACTGTTTGTTCAGCTGTCAGTCAAAATTAGCTGCCAACCAAAATCAGCTGTTTATTATGTATTCTATGATCCATCGCACAGATGTCGCAGTCGGCAACAAATAGTACAATAATTAAAAAGGAAAGGCAAAATTTTCGGCAGATTTGTGTTATTTAGTCATGCTTCTTAATGCCGTCTCCTTATTGCTTGGTTAATATTGCCCCTAATTTGAAGTGGATTAGCTGTCTGATTGCTTGAAGTGAGAGTTTCATATCCGCGAAGGTCTGCTTAGCCGACGTTTAGTTATTTCGGCCATTGTGAAAATGTTTTCAGCAATTCACACAACTCCATTGTGAATACACGAAAACTCTATATCAGCTGAGTTGTATTTACAGTTGTCGGTGTTTTATTCTTTTTCCGTTATTTACCTGTAATATTTGAAATTATAAAACAATAACGAAAACGAACGAAAATGGAAGCAGAAATCGGCAGCCAATTTTCAATAGCCGAATAGCCGAACAGTATTTGATAGCGCCCACCGAGCGACACGCCAATTTAATGAAAGTAAGAGGACATTTTAATAAAATCTTACAATATATTTGGAACCTTGATTAATTACGTAACTTGTGAGGTCCACATTTACTTTACCGAAATGAGGTATAACAATTGAAAAGCCACCAGCGTGAGAATTATCAAAAATCTTTCTTAACCATTTGAAACGAAGTGGTCCTTCAGTCAAGGCGATTCCTTTTGATGCGACTTCTTCAATTTCATGATGAAAAAAATAATTCGCGCCGCCAACATCGACATCTCCGGCACTATTTTCTAAAAAAGTGTTATTGTTGTAGCAGCAAAAGCATTATCCATACCTGTACGCGGAGTGCTGCTGGAGTGCCAGCCCTTGGCCGGATATACATATAGTAAATCCAGGTCATTCCGGTAACGTAGAATCGACTGTCGGGTCCCGCCGAGTGGGTCCTGCGGTAAACGAGGGCAGGATAAAGTACCTTGTGTCAACAACCAAAAAGTCTACGCCTATTGGACAGCAGGTTGCGATTGACAATTATGAGCTCGACGTAGTCAAGGACTTTTTCTAGAGAGCCAGTGAAGAATAACATTTGCCATCAGGTGCTACTTTGGGCTGGG
Organism: Anastrepha fraterculus; assembly: GCA_037575425.1. NCBI lineage: Eukaryota > Metazoa > Arthropoda > Insecta > Diptera > Tephritidae > Anastrepha > Anastrepha fraterculus. The sequence goes on from JAYXIM010027225.1 coordinate 15,991, forward strand.
TAGGCAATTGAACAGCAGAACTCTCTCTCGATGCACGACAAAAAAGGTCTATTATGGACTGAGTCGTGGACGTAGACGGCAGTTGTTCAAAGCTTTCAAGAGAAAAATTCTTCGCCAGATTCATGCTACAATTTGTGTGAATGGTGTATACCGAATAAGATGGAATCACGCATTAAAATTCAGTGGCTGGACAATAACGTTCCAGCAAAGAAGTGGAATTCACAAGAAAGGACGTCCTCGGTCATCAGTTGTATTTGTGCTCAATCAGACATTGTGAAAATGGGCTTAAAGATAACGACAACAGTGAAATTTATGTAACAAATATTCATTTTTTGCCATGAATAGTTAAATTTGCCTCTGAAGATGTAGCAAATAACGCCAAACTTTATTATCGAGTGTAGCAAAACGGTTTGCCATCCTAGGCGACTGTCAGGTTGCACTCAAAGCTTTACCATCCTTTGAATTTAAATCCACAATGATTTTGGAGTGTGTAAAGATACCATCTTATACAGCTTATATGGGCTCCAGGTCGCAAGGGCATAGGCGGGTGCGGTCCAAAAATGTATTAGACTTCAGTCTTTCTTGGCAATGGGACCACATATCAGCAAACAAGAGCTCCGAAGAGGAGAGCCGAAGCTAAGGAACAGAAGCTGGTACCAGTTTGGCTCTTAAAAGGTTTAAACAAATTATAAATCTCCCTAAGAACAAAATCCTTCCTCGACGAACAAAACTAGCACTGTATAAGGATCTTATCATGCCCCTTCTAACGTATGGCGCAGAAGCTTGGACGATGCCAATATCGGATGAGGCATGCCTTGGAGCGTTTAAGAGAAAGATTCTGCGGAAGATTTTTGGATCTTTGCAAGTTGGTTCCGGCGTTGGAACAATGAGCTCTATGAGCTTTACGGCGAAATCGAATAAAGATCCAGCGGCTTCATTGGCTGATTATCAGATCTTCCGAATAGATAAAAACGCTCCGGCTGGTAGCAGAGGAATAGGGAAGACCGCCTCTGCGTTGGAAAGATTAGGCGGAGAAGGACTTGCCTTCACTTGGTGTGTCCAACTGGCTCCGGTAAGCACGAGAAAGAAACGGCTAACGCGCTTTGTTAAACTCGGCCAAAATCGCTTAAGTGGTTATAGTGCCAATCAAATAGAGGCAAGCAAAGTTATAGATAAGCCATAACTTTTCGCACAATAAAAAGATAAGTTTACAATAAATATGCATAGACATGTATTTAGTGCTATAAACATCATCGCATTGGGTTGCTTTACAATTAAATGAATTTGATTATGCAGCAATTACAAGTATTTTGTACTAGATGAAAGATATTTCTGAAAGACATTTTAGGTTAAATTCGATTTGCTTATAATATTTCCACTCTTTAAGACACAACACTTCATCCTGGAGTCAATCCAGCGGCGGACGATGCATTCGTACGGTCCCAGTGGGAGGGCGTAGAACGAAACTGTATCAAAATAATAAGATAGCACGTAGCAGCGCCACAAATCTGATGGTAAATAGAAAAATAAGAAAAAGTAATTAAGAACTAAATTTATTGTCAATTCAAATATCAGCACTGCTTACCGTAAATATCAAAGTGCGGTCTAACTTGAACAGCCCAGCTGCAGTGAATGTGACCTGTCGATGTGACAGTTGTAACGATAGGCGTAAAAGACGATCATGCACAGCCGAGTCTTCGGAAATATTCAGTATTTTATGCACAATGGCCGCAGTGCTCTTACTCTCCCTAATAGTTTTGCTGCTGCCCTCCACGATGAGTAGGATAATCACCACATACCACACCATTTGTGTAAAGAAGAACGCAAAGAATTCATCTGCCTCGAATTTGTCCACGCGACTCGGCGTAATAATCGCTTCCAATATGTAGAAATCATCAAACAATATGAATAGAAAGGAAATGGCGATAATAGCGAGCATTGGGTAATTGAAATAGTCTTCGATGGTGCAACAAATGTCGCAAAGCAAATTATGTACATTGCTGACTTGCTTTAGCGCTCTTTCGGGATTCTGACGCACAATGGAAGTGACGCTATAGCGTGGACGTGGTGTGGCGGTTGGTTGAATAACACACGGTGCAGGTGGCATGCTATGGCGATGCATCCGTATTACTGAGTGCATGGGTGATAGTTCCTCAGCGTAACGCTCCTCGATATGTGAGTCGAGTATGTCTTGCAGGACCTGTGAAGTAGTGCATAATAGAAGCAGTGAGAAGATTAAGGTTGTTATGAAAAGGGGAGGAAAAACGAATATTATATACGTATGTATGATGTGATGTTAAAATATCAGCGCAGGAGGAGCTAAAAAACTATTTAGCTCTTTGGTGGCGAGTGTCGGCATATAGTCGTCTCAACCGGTTTACCGTTATGCCCAAATTAGTTCGTAGCTATAAGGCTGTCGCGAGCCTGACTGTCGTTCTGAGCGATATGTTACACATAGGTATATTAAAAGAGTCACGTTTTTATTCAAAGACATTAGGGGCCATTAGCGATGAAGTCTTATCTTCCTTATAATGTAAACTTACGATGTGAGACGACGATGGAGTTCGAACGAATTTCAGTTCTTCGATTCAGACTCTCAGTGTCGCTGCCAGAGGAACCAGCAGGCTTTTAACATATTTTATATTTTATCCTGCGCACGATAGTGACAGTTCAACGTATATTACTTGGAATCTGATAAAACGGAAGATGACGGCATTACTTCGACAAGTGGAAGTGAAATCCGTGCTATAAGGAATCCACTCAGGCATTTCAAAATTAGCAGTGATAACAGTTTGTTTATAATTATGTTTTGATTTTATGACAATTTTTTCTTGTGTTAAATAAAGTCTTAGTTTTTGTAACGTTCAACGTATTTATTTTCTTTACGGCGCACTCCAATACCTCTCTGTTAAAAGTAAAAATATATGCAACACTAACAAGAGATTTGAACCCACAAGCGAGCTTGGCAGCCTGAGAGAGCCTGCAGATGATGATGCAACTGATGTTTCCTGTCATATCCGACCGACTGTCGCAGATCCCACTGTCATTAGGAAGAAGGGACTATATGCAGGTGGTTGGACTGAGGACGGGCCACATTCTATTGGTGAAACACATGGAAAAGGTACGCATCTGAGACAGTGCACTCTGCCCAGCAAGTGGATGAGACAGCGCACCACTTTGTCTGCATCTGCCCGGCTTTCGATCGCATAAGGTTTGAAGTCTTTGGCCCTCTATATGTTTTAAGAAGCGACCACCTTGGATCCTTGGCATCACAACATCTACTCAGATTTCTTCGGAGGTCGGGTAGATTTAAAGAAAATTCAAAAGGGAACCCGAGTACAGTACAATGACTTAATGTTGTCTGAGTGCTGTGCTTGCTAGGTTTTCATAAAAAAAAAATTTAAAATTTAAATAAAAGCGTATCTTAGTTCGAGAAATCTTCATTTACTCCAGTCGCCAGACAGCTCTAAGATCGCCTCCTATCATGGAAACACTCGTTTAAGACAGTAAAAGAGTGATACAAATTATTAAAAATACTTGCACAGTATTTTTCTATTAATCTACTCTGGATGCCAAGACATAGAAACATTAAAGGTAACTGGAAGGTAGATAAATGAGAATTAGTCAGGACAAGGCCGACATACCTATGCCCTTGGCAACATGTAAGCTCTTAATAGATGGACACAGCACTACTGTTGCCAACTCCAATTGGAAACAGTTAAACACCTGCGCTGTCAGTAGACAAACGTGGCCCGAATGGAACATATGTAGGCTGCACTAAGAGTCTACTTAAATTAAGTAGAAGGAATTTTAGGAACTTTAGTAGGTGTCGTATCTGGGCACTGTCTAATAGGAAGATATGTCAGTAGATTAATACAGTAGATTAGTCTTCCAATGACTATTGTAGAAGATTTCAGAATACAGAAGAGGAAGATACAGTCGAAAACCTTCTATGCGGGTGCATGACTCTGTGTAGAAGACGGTTGAAATTACTCAATCGCGCTTTTTTGGATAACATTGCGGATGTTGCGAATCTCAAACTAGCTAGCTTTTTAAAGAGAGGTTTATAGCGAACCAACTAGAATAGGAATATGATAGTTCCGGTGGTATCAGAGGGTGCCTCTAACTGTCCTAGGTGCGTCAAAGGATAACCACTTCCCCTAACCTAACTTAAATTAGCAAGAGACAGTGGGGCCTTCGCTATCGGAAGATCCGATGAAGGACTATCACCACTGTTCAGCGAATTTTATAAAAACTAGTCTTAGAAAATACTCATGAGCTCATGAAAGTGTATGCGAAACACATCGTCGATGTAAAGTCACTTTCGACAGGAAGAGTTGCCTAAATGTCGTGCGAGGTCTGAATTTGGTATGCCAGCTAAACTAATACGGAATACCCCCGCAAAATGTCGTTGAGCAATATCAGTAGCTCTGTGAGAATTTGAAAGGACCTCTCGGAGTCGTTTGATGCCAAACAAAATTTTTGACGAATCGACTCTCTGTCGTGGGATTTCTTTAACCTGATGCTGGAAAAGATTTTGCCGCAGAACATAATCGCTCAGGCATAGTTTTTTATAAGAGCGTACACTGGCGCACGCCGATTATACTGATAACCTTGATTGAGTATGGGCTTTTGCACGTTTGACGGTCAATAACGCAGGCGATGGAACAATGAGCTGTATAAACTTTACGGCTACATAGACAATAACATATTTGTATATATTTATGGATATATAATTGGCTTTTACACCCCTTACTGGGCGTTTGGTCGAGCTCATCTTTCTTATTTGTGGCACGAGCTTCTCCTTCTCGATGTTGTTTCACAAATGGAGGGACCTACAATTTAAAGCTGACTCCGAATGGGAAATGATTTTTTATGAGGAGTTTTTTCATGGCAGAAATACACTCGAAGGCTTGCCATGGCCTGCCGAGTGGCGCCCGCTATTAGAAAACAACTTTTTCTATCATTTCGAGGTCCGTGTACAGAGACTCGGAACTGCGCAATTCCGACATAGACATAAATATTCCGCTGTTCGGTAGGACAGGTCATGCTGTCCGAGTGGATACACACACTCCGGCTCTGAAAGTATTGGATGCGGTACCTGCTGATGACAGCAGGCGCAGAGGAAGACCTCCATTGCGTTGGAAAAAACAGACGGATACGGACTTGGCTCATTTCGTGTGGCGCTGTTTAGTACGCGGAAGAAACGACTGGCGCGCTTAGATTTATAAAAAATAAATAAATAATTGGCGCATACACTTCTGTTAAGTGTTTGACCGAGCTCATCCTCCTACTTGCGGTGTGCATCTTGATGTGGCTCCAAAAACGGAGGGACCGATAAGCCGATTCCGAACTGCAGATGGTTTTTATGAGGAGATTTTTCATGGTACTTAGATTTAGAATTATGTTTGCACTTTGCCTTCATGGTCGGTTGAGCGCACAACTCATCACAGTACCTCATCCAGACCCAGTTGCCTTATTCAACTTAAGGTAGAGCTGTTATTGACTGGGTGTATGTGCCTTTCTTCCGGCTGCAAATAGCCGAGATGAGTCAATCTTCTGCGACTATAGCGCTGCATTCAAGGATAAGGTGCATTGGAGTCTCCTGGCATTGATTAACTTTGTTAAGTTCGGCCAAAATCGCTTAAGCGGATATCACGCTAATCAAGACGTATACGTTTTAGGCTGTTAATTCTCTTTACTCCCATTATGGTACCTCTTATTTTTTTGCCCTTGCGCTTTTACATTTTCATACATACAAATAATACCTTTTTTTCTTGCTCAGTTACCTCATTCATCATTCGGAACCGTGTGCGTGTCAAGTGCGTGGTGCATAGAAATTTGAAAACCATGATGCTTATATTCAAGTGCGGTAAGGCGAATGTAGTAAAAACCACAAATGATGGCCAAATCTCTGCCGAACGCAGCAACATGTAGCTGACCAACAGATAAACGACATTGAAGAGCAGTAAGCCCATCACAGTTACAAATGAGTACAACAGCACTTTGCGATAATCGAGTTTTAGGCCCAAACGCAAAAATATCTCATCCACCACCAAAGAATTTTGTATGATATTGAGCAGCAGGTTGCGCTGTGAGAAAAATAGGAAAAAAAAAAATAAAATTTATTTTATTACCTAATATTTATGGAATTTTCATCTCACTTACTTTGAAGAAAATCGAAAAGAAAATCGTCACCATTGCAATTATGCCACTCAGAGACAGTGTCGCATCGCCCAGGCGCGTAATGCTGGTCTGGAAGAAGTAGCTAATGATAGAGTCGCCTTCTAGTAGCGAAAGCACAAAACACAAAATAAAAAACAGAAAATGCACAACGCCTGCCGCAAATGAGAAGACGGAAGTGCGCACTTCCTTGTTGGCACTCATTCGAAACGGTGCTAGTCCAATTAATGAGATGTACGCCAGGGGGCGGAGCGATTGCAAAATGCTATCCGATTGCGTTAAACGTTTCATAAACTGCCATGCCATTTTAAAAGCGCATTCCCAGTGTCCCCTTTGTTTTAGCAATTAATTATTTGCGATTATTGCTAAATAAATGTGCTTCGTATCCTTGTTGCGCTATCAAATTACCACATTTAATGGGTCAATGCCAGCCGGAAGTGTGGCAATCGGTAGACGCTTAGAAAACGTCTGCCAGCGACGCGCACTTGTTGATTACTGGCGCGAAATTTCATAATGCGGCTAAATAGTTTTGTTCCTGGCCATAACTACGCACAATGGCAGTATTAGTTCTTGGCCATTGTGTAAATAGTGTATAAATAAAAAATATTGTTGTATTGTCGCGTCATTGATGGACGGCTATCGGGAGGCATTTAGGTGCGCCACATATCCACTTGTTGTTGCTGTCTCATGTATTTTTTGCGACTTTCATTTCGAATGACATTATTGCTAAGGGGTTGATGAAGCGGTAAAGGGGGAAAAGGGGAAAAAGGGTAAAGAGGGTTTATATGATATGTTGTGATAAAAGGAGGTTAGCTGCAATCGGCGTGAATGATGGCTCGTTATGAGTTATAATAGAAAAATAATTGACATCAATATTTTAAATGAGTGCTCGATTGACCACTAGCACAATTTGCACTGACAGAAATCGTAATTGGATAAAAGTACTTAAGTATGATACTCTTATACTTTCCATAACATATTATTAACTTGTTTACACTTCTCTCATAAGCGGCCAATTTTTCAATCCTCTAGATGTCCGCTTAAGGGAGAGTACACTGTAATTTAAATTTTTATTCAAAATGAGACGGCTGCATGAATGATTTTGTTTCTAAATTAATTATGTAATTGAACTACATTTTTTTCTATAAAATTGGGCAGCACCGTTGACAAATGTTTTTGTTTCTATTTAAAATTAGATGGCAACGCTGTTGGAAAATGTTAGTGGATTCAAGTTTCCTATACCTTTGTATGTAAATATATATGACGATATATTATATTAGTTTACAATTAATATATTTTTGTTAATTTTCATGAAACAGGTGGCAACCCCACATAACCTTTTTTGCTTCAAAAAATTGTTTTACTTATAAAATAATAATAATCTTAATGTTCAACTGAAATTTGTGATAAATTGCCACTTTGCAATAAAATTTCGGTGGCATCACTCCAAAAAAAAATTCTTTTCGAATACATTTTTCTTAAAAATATTTACCGTGCTGTGATGTGATATTTATGTTTATTTTTTAGTAGATTACTGTTTTTTAATACAAACAGGTGGCAACGCCAGCTAAAAGTAATATCTTGTTTTTGCATCTATTTTAAAATCCATGAATAAATCATTTGATACCTTTACCTTAATATTCAACCAAAATTCGTGATAAATTGTCACTTTGCAATAAAATTCTGGTGGCATCGCTATCAAAAAAATTGTGTTTGGAATACATTTTCCTTAAAAATATTTACCCTGGTTCTCGTATTTTAATATTTATGCTTATTTTTTATTAAATTACTTTTTTATACAAACAGGTGGCAACACCAGCTAAAATACTTTTTTATTGAATTGAATCTTTTGCCTTGATAACCATGCTCTAATACGTATGTTTATTTTTTAGTGAATGCATTTTTTTTTATACAAACAGGTGGCAACACTAGGCTAAAATTTAGCATAAACCATCCACGAATCATTAAGATTTACTTGAAGTTTGCACTCATGGCCTTTTGTGCCCCTACGAACCATAGACTTTCCGTATGTTAGATGTAAAAATGTAAAAATTGGGACAGTAGTTTTTGAGTGATGTTCTTTCGAAGAAATTTTTAAAATTTTTAGATGCAGAGCCGTACAACTAATTAGCAACGCGATATTTTGACCAGATTTGACTACTTTTCTTTTGATTTTTCAATATTCATTAGTTCTTTCTACATTCATTTTACAAAAAATGCCATATAAATTCAAGTTTGTACAAGATTTATAAAAATACGAAAAACTTTCATCAAAATTTCAAACTTTTTAATCAGATTTAAAAAAATGTAAATCCTATTAAAGTTTGGTGCTATAATAATCAATTTTATAATTTTTTGTTGATTTTTCTCTCTAACGGTGTTCTTCATATAAACAATTTTTCATGCATTCGTTATATGGAGAATTCGCTTGAGCCTTATTATGGCGTCCGGAGTTGACCCGGTTGCCTTATTTACGATTTTAATGAAGTACGCACAACTGTCGATGGATGTTAAGCTAAATGATACTTTTATTTCGACTGTTAGTAACACGAAAATGTCGAAAGTTTGCTTTTTTTCTTTTTGAAAACTTCTTCAAATTGGGGCAAAGAAATTTTGCTGGAAGCAAGCAATTCAGTAGATGACATATGCAGATTGTTCCAATGACAGTCCATTCTACGTTATCGAATCGATCTGGATTTATATCCGACCAAGGACTGCCACTCCACACGAGTGAACGATGACTGAACTACGATTATGTTAACCGTTTCATGTTACGGATGAAGTTTATTAGGCGGCTAATATCAGGACCTGCCGCATCAATAGGTGTAGCAAGGAATAGAGAGCCAATCCGAGAGTCCGAATCTTAACCCCTTGAGAGCAGCATAGCTAAGAGAAGGGTGCTGATCCCACCTCAGCCTCCTTACAGCTGACGCAAAAGGAACTCGTAGCAATGTCGAGGCTCATATGATGCATACCTCGTAGACAATGCCCTGTAAGTGTACCCATAAAATTCGAGAGCTGAGGTTTTGTTAACCTTTGAAGCTCCCTTGAGTTCCTCCGATTCATCGATAGCCAACAGGATCTCGCGACCTTACAAGTTTGTATACTTGCAGAGCGATCGCTGAGTGAGAGAGACGAGTATTTTCTTATAGGTTTTTTCAATTTTTTTTTTCAAGATAACATAAAGAAAGATATAAAAAAACTCGTAACGGTGATCAATTAGTAAGAGTTGATAAAAAAATGTTATATGCTCTGGAATGAAAAAAATATCACCACCGCTACAGAAAAATTAATAATGGAACTGATAATTTGGGCAGAAAAAAGATAGATTTGTTTTGTCAGTTTTTTCTGAGTGTAGCATCGCTATAGTTTTCAAAATAAAACTACTTGCTTGCGCATGCAATCAACAAATGGCTATGTACGCATATTATTTAAAAAGTGACACTGTTGACACAAAAAATGTCGAAGCAATAACAAGGCCAGGAGGAAATACGGTAGACGCGTACAAAATGTGTGCAAAGGTCATTCACCATATTAAAAGGATATTTTAAGATTTAATCGAACAACTTGTTTTATTAGTACTCGGTATATGACAGAATCAAGGAGGAGAGAGTGTAAATGCATATAAGGATAGGAAAGGAAATAAAAAAAAAACAGAAATGACTGCTTTTTAAAACCAGAAAATTATTGCTCTCAGTTTCAGAAATTTAAAAATCTTTCTATTGGGTCATTTTGGTATATCAAAAGTTGCGCTTAACCCGACGGTACTCGCTGGGTACTTAGAAAAATACTCCTATAGGATAAATAATGCGAAAGCGGTGAATAGGCATTATTTCAGAAAAGATGTTGGCTCTTAAGTGTGGAAAATATTGTACAAACCGGAAAAAATATTATATAAACCGAATCAAGTACTTCAAAGGTTATTATTTTCACTATAATGCTTTTATTGATTCCGTTTAAAATAGTACAAATGGCAGTCTCCTGGTTGCTGGAGTTCTTGAGTAGGTAGCACAGTTCTCATCTCCAGCATCGGCCCAATATTTCTTCCTATTGCACTCCAATAACATTTCCGGCGTTCTTTAGTTTAGGTTATGTTATACTGGCTGACCGAAGTCACGTAGGGACCATTTTGGTGCATAGCCATACCAGATCAGAGTTCTATTTTTTTTTTTTTGGCGAATATTTTTTCATTTCAAATTTTTTTTTGCTTTACAATCTTCGAAGAGGGTTCTCTGTACATCTTAGCCCTTGGCCTCTATAAGAATATGTGGAGTTTCAGCTGAATTCTTCTTCAAAGTGACGAGTCTAAAGTGAGTGGCATAACGTTGAGGTCCCCCCATATACCGATAAGTCTTGAAAATTTATTTGTTCTTTATTTACTCTTATTTCTTGGTCGGCCTCTTCTTCTTCTTTCTTCACTTTTGTTTATTCTTTCATTTGGAATTCTTGTGATGTGGTCAATTCATCTAATCCGCTGCGATTTAATAAATTGTGTTACATTCGCATGTATTAGTGATTTAGAAATCTCTAATTTTCCTAAGTACGCCCGTTCATTCGTTCATAAGCTGCGCCGTGAATTGGAAGCATCAGACGGCAACGCAGAATCTGTTGCAAAACACAAGGAACCTTCTTACACTGTCTCATCTGCAGAATTTATTCAACAAGTGCAAGCGATGAGTGACGGGTACCTTTGAAAATCAATGAGGGCTCTTGCGAGGGAGCTTAATGTTTCTGAGGGTCTTATGCGTTGAGTTGTCGATGAATATCTCCTGTATAAGTCCTAAGTTATTCGCAGAAGTCAGTTTATGTCGGAGTCAACACGAGAACAGCGAGTTATCCGATCAAAACTCTGTCTAAACAACCTGAAGGGCCTGAGATGTTATGGCGAAAACCAAAAGGCCAACCGCAGAAATTACCAGTTTGACAGATGGTTATGTTCCAATCCTACAGGCCTTATGCTCTACTAGAAGATCAGGATAGCAGTAAGTAAGTAATGTTCCAATCCTACAGAGGCTCCTGCTGTCATGCGTACGAAGTTTCCAGCCACTGTTACGGTTTTGGATGTTGTGAGTAACAAAGGACTAGTCATGCCACTACACTACTTTACTGAAAGATTTGTAGTGAATTTTGCTGCATATATCGAAGTTCTAGAGACAGTATTGACAGTCTCTAAATCTTTCAGCAAGATTCTGCTACTTCGCACAAAGAGATGGTGACATTAGATTGTAAGGCTGGAAATTTCCATGACCAAATAGCACCGAACTTATGCTGGCCCAACTCCCCACACCATAATCCCCTGGATTACTATGGCAGTATAAAAAACAGAAGCGGTCCTCGTAACTGCGACTGCTCCGACGAAATGCACTAAGAGTCGCGTGCGTATCTGACGCGTATCTGACGACGCGGTTTGTGTTATCGCTGGAAAACTCCCAATAGATATAGTTGTGATGGAAATGGGACAACTTTATGACAGACAAGGAGTAAAGCCGACAACTGTAGCGAAAGCCGAATAACGTCTGCATTCGTTAGAAAAGTGGCAAAGCAGATTGGACTCATCTGTTAACGGACGTTGGACCTATAGACTAACTCAAATATTGAGCGGCCACGAATGTTTCTTGGAGTACGTCCATCGTTTTCACATGGACGACACTCCGTTCTGTCCAAGCTGCAACAAAGCAATAGAAAGCGCCGAGCACGTGTTCTTCGTCTATGATCATTTCAACGAAGAACGCCGAATGCTTGAGTTAGTCTTGTGTGCATCAAATGACTGTTGGAACGCAGTTAAATGTTTTGCAAAGAGGATAATGCTGCACCTGCAAATCGCGAAGAGGCAGCGTAAAAGGGCAGGTGGACAGTCTACAAACTGTCGACGAATCACAGACGCTTGAGTCATGTGCTCACGACGGCAAAAGATGGCATAAATTATCGCAACATCTTCCATTGTTTCTGTTTTGCTGCATATGCAAAAGAAACCTCGATAGCGTATAACTTCCATACGCCCATGTGAGAGGAACCTGGGAGCATGCCACACATACCACTGGTAAGACGGCACAGATACATTAGAAGACGAGCCTATAATGAAGCTGACTACAAATATAGTGGACCCAGACGTGGGTGAATAGTATTCGCCCACTTAATGCACACCGTTTTGGGCCTTCTCGAAGTAATGCAAAGTACTTCCGGAAAGGGAGTCTCCCCAGAAGAGAAGGAGGGATTGTTTTAGTGGCTACACCATTCGACGCAGTTGACGACGGTTACTGTAATGCGAAAAAAACAAACAAAAAATCCGCTGGATGACTATGTATAGGGTATGGGTGGTAAACCCAATAAACTTCCTCATAACACCCTTTCTTCTCGGAATGCTGCAATTTATACCGTTATGGTTAATATTAATAAGAAGCATTCGAGGATATTGCAGTTAATGGAAATTTTATTGAATGATTTTATAAATAGACTAGATGGATAGATTATAGATTTTATAGATATACTCGTATAATAAAATAATACGTTCCAATTGCATCCTATTAAAGTCGGTGCTTGTTCATTAACCTAAAATCTTTATTTTCTCGCTAACTTTCATTTTCAATTTGATAAAAGGGAGTGATTGTTTCGAGAAAATTTCAATATGCCTCGGCGAAGTTTATGAAATCCGGATATTTTCTAGTTAGCGTTAGTTAGAACTTATTATGTTTTCAATGCTTCGATTCCAAGAGAGTTGAATTTATTTAAAAAAAATCATCGGAAGAAAGTGGCTGAAGACATGCATGAGCAAGTGAATTCGGACCCAACGTTTATTCAGCGCATCTTAACAGGTGATGAGACGTGGCTATATGAGTTTGACGTGCAAACCAGTCAACAGGTGGCTGAATGGTGCTATTCACATGAGCCGAACCCCAAAAAACCACGACAAAGTGAAAGTCATGCTACTCGTTTTCTTTGATTCAAATGGTTCTACAGTAAATAAATAATAGTATTTGGAAGTTATGCGACGTTTGAGAGAGAATGTGCGTAGGAAACGGCCCAATTTGTTGAAAGCAAACTCATGGATCCTGCACCATGATAACGCACCGTCTCACAGGGCTCATATTGTGAACACTGTTTTGACCAAAAACTCAACAAATGTCATCGAACAACTACCGTTTTCACCAGATTTTGCCCCTTGTGATTTTTTCCTTTTCCCAAAACTTAAATTGGCACTCCGCGGACGCCGCTTTGAGTCGATAGAGGCCGTTAAGGAGAATTCGCTGAAGGAGCTGAAGAAGATCTCTTCAAACGCGTTTAAAAGGTGCTTTGATGACTGAACTAATCGTTAGCATTTGTGTATTGCTTCGAATGGAACCTTGTTTTGGAGGCGACAAAATAAATTTTGATGATTAAGCAATTATTTTGCGTTTTATTGAACAATTTCCGGTACTTTTTTGACAGAATGTATTTGTAAATATTTTTACGGGTTTCTGCAAAAAATTTGCATTTAAAAAATTTAGCTTTACTTCGAATTGACTGTACTTATACATTCATACATATCCATATTACGAATTTATTTATTTGCTCTAAAAGTTTTTGGTACAAATATTATTTTAAAATTAACATTTACATTTACATTTTAATATATTTAACAATACTTAGAAAAGGCTAATAATAGGAAATAAATACTAAAATACTTCGCAAGACATTACAACGTACATACATACAAAAGCCTCCTTTCGATAATTCCAATATTTAGTGAGTTGTACATTTTTGTATTTGAATTAGTAAAATTTATATTCAAGCTACAATGGAAACGAATGGTGCCAGGCCATATATAAATGAGTTACATATGCAAGTACATAATTTTACAAATACCGAGCAAATATGAATTTTTAAATATCTATACATGGCAATGAAATGTCTACATTATGGACCAGCTGTGGCATTTTGTAAGATATTCATCAAAGTCGTGGTGTTCTGGGCCTCCTGTGGCGATTGCTGCTCTGGCATATTAGAAGATGTGAATTGCAGAAGTATAATCAGGTAAGTCGTAAGAGCGCCACTGATCTGTAATGCAGAATAAAAATCACAAAAAATATAGATTTTTTTCTATGGAGAATACATTTGCTTATGAGGAGAATAAATAATATTTGCTTTTGCGTTGTATTGCATTTTAATTTATGAAGATGATTTGTGTACATGGAATTTACAAAAGACTAAGTAAATTTTCTAAATTAATCATCTTATCGGAAGATTTATAATTTTTGCAAATGGCGTCGTACGTCAATCATACGAGGTTTGTTAAAAAAATAAGGTGAATTTTCAAATTTTGCGGGCTATGCACATTCGACTTTCGATTATTATTTTTTTATGTCAGTACACTCGTCTCTGTTTAGTTTGTTTGTGGGAGGCATAAATAAGATAAGTGTTTTGCGTGTTCGGTGTTTTTCTGCCATCGCCTCTTGGCTCTTCTGGAGTCTTCCATTGGGCCAATTGGGCTTTGATTTCGGTATCATAATCATTTACCCATGATTCGTCATCATTTTAAGCAAATCTGGATCATCGTTGACGTCATTCAACAATTCCTGAGCGATGCTCATGCGAAGTTGTTTTTGGTAAAAATTCAGCAATTTTGGAATGAACTTCGCTACCACAAGCTTCATGCCCAACATTTCCGAAAGGATTGCATGCTATGAGCCAATCGATATACTGACCTCCTCAGCAACTTCTCTAATTGTGATTCGACAATTCTCCGTAATAATTTTCTTCACTTTCGGAACATTTTCATCGGTTATTGATGTGCTGGCCGTTATTCACATCTTCTCGACCTTCTGTGAAAAGCTTGTATCATTTTTTAACATTTTTTTGACCCAGAGTACTCACATTTCAAGTATTTTTGAGCATTTAATTCAATTTTTTATACAAAAATTGATGCAATTTCTTTCATACACTTTTTCGATAGCAGAAATTCGTGGAACACGCAAAACATTTGTCTTATTTATGCCTCTCACAAGCAAACTAAGCAGGTTGTATTGAACATGTGGCCGTGAACATATCTTCGAGGCGAGTGTACCAACTTAAAAAAAAAAATAATCGAAAGTCGAATGTGCGTAGCCAGCGAAATTTGAAAATTCCCCTTATTTTTTGAACAAACCTCGTACGCACAAATGGAGCGCATAAGGGTCAAAATAAAGATTTCCAACGTTCGAAATAATTTGTTTTATTAATAAAAAGTTACTTAAAAGCAAGGTCAGATTGGAATTAATTATTGAATTTTCTTTTGGAAACTTGGCAGTATTTATGGACGTTGTTAAAGCGTTTGACAAAGTGTGGCAAAAAGGCTCACTTTATAAAATAAAAACAATACTACCTTTCCTTGGAGAAGATATCGCGTTGGACGAGATAAATATTGGGTTCGCAACTAAGTAATTGTGGATTTCCCTCATAGATGGCATCTGTTGAATTTTTAGGTTTGCAGGCGTAGTACAAATGTATCTAAAACACACTTTGTTGTTTCATAGTTGGCAATTCAGCCGTCAATCAGTTGAAAAATGGAAAATCAAAAGGAACATTTTCGTCATATTTTGCTTCTTTACTTCCGCAAAGGGAAAACCACATCGCAAGCTCATAAAAAGTGATGTGCTGTTTATGGTAATGGAGCCTTAAACGAACGGCAGTGTCAAAATTGGTATACCAAATTTCGTTCTGGTGATTTTTCGCTCAAGGATGAAAAACGCTCTGGTCGCCCAGTTGAAGCTGATGACGCCCAATCAAAGCAACAATCGATTCTACAGTACAACACGTGAGATTGCAGAGAAGCTTCATACGTGCATTGAAAATCACTTAAAACAATTCGGTTATGTTCAAGAACTCAAACGCATTTAATGCAATGCATTAACAGCTACCATTTGCTAAAGAAACGTAATGAAAATGATTAATTTTTAAAATACTGATAACTGGCGATGAAAAATGGGTTGTTTACCAAAATATCAAGCGAAAAAGATCGTAGAGCAGGTCAGGTGAACCAACTCAAACAATATCAAAAGCTGATATTCATCAAAAGAAGGTTTTGTTATCAGTTTGGTAGGATTGGAAGGGAATTGTATACTTTAAACTCTTACCATCCAACCGAACGATCAATTCTGAGGTCTACATTGAACAACTAACGAAGTTAAACAATGCAGTTGAAGAAAAGTGGCCCGAATTGACAAATCGAAAAAGTATTTTTTTCCATCATGACAAGGCAAGGCCACACACATCTTTGGCGACTCGGCAAAAATTATTGGAGCTTGGTTGGGATGTTTTGCCTCATCCACCATATAGTCCTGACCTTGCACCATCTGATTACTTTTTGTTTCGATCTTTACAAAACTCCTTCAATGCTAAAAATTTCAATAACGATTAATGTCAAATCGTACCTGATTTAGTTTTTTGCTAATAAAAACGAGAATTTTTATGAACGTGGGATTAAGATGCTGCCTGAAATATGGTAAAAGGTCATTGATCAAAATGGGCAATACATTACAGAATAAAGTTATTTCTTTCCATGAAAAAATTGTCTTTGATTTTCTAAAAAAAATCCCCAGTTACTTAGTTGCCAACCCAATAATTCCCGCTACGACAGAAACCGTGGGATGGGAAGCCTGCGCTTTTACCAAGTAACAGTGTCTTGTCATTACACCGCCTAACAAGTTTACAGATACATAAGTCAAGACCAGTTTTGCTTTGTTACCTAACATAGCCCATCTGCTATATGCCTTTTACATGAAAATAAATCTAAGCCAATACTTATAAAAAGGCAGTGGAACGTCTATATACTCTGAGCAGAGTCTCTCATGGATAATTGTGTGGATTTCCTCGCTGGGTTTTCTGCGACGCGGTATCTAGGAATGTGTCTATGACCTGGATCTCGAACGAAGCTCCAATAGTTACATTCCAGGTGTTATCGCGTGACTTTAGAAATTCACAAACTGCTTTGATATCACAGTAAATCGTAATAGTTCGACCTCTACTGCTGTCTCCTCTCTGTCGAAGTAGGAGGCATGAAAGCCGCTTGTCGTACTTTTTCCTCCGGCTTCTATAAGAAGTCTTGTTAAGTTCAGCCAACTTCCTCGATAATGGGGCATTGTACGACTTGTGCACATCAAGTGCGTGGTTTTATCAATAGCCACTTTAAGTTATCGGAGATAATTTTTTGGACTTGAACATGGACCTTCTGTCTAAAATTATCTCAAGGTTTGGTGATCTCGGTAGAAAGTCTATGTTTCGACTCATTTGAAGATAAAATAGGTTGAGTAAAGAAAGCCAAATATTTGGCTAAATGTGAATGACGCGTCCATCAATATTGGGTAGAGAAGCATTCTCATGGCTGTTCACGGCAGATGCGGAATACAAAAGTGATGTTTTCACAAGGCTGCAGAAAGCAAAAAACGCATTTGCCAGCCTCCGACCAGTGTGGATGTCCAAAGTAAATCATACCAAACCTCAAACATTTAAATCAAATGTTAAGTCTCTCCTTCTCTATTGTTGTGAAGCATGGTTTTTATCAGCAGAAACCGTTCAAAAGCTGCAAGTGTTTGTAAAACGCATTTGGTGCCCCGACAATTGGATATCGAATGCCGACTCCCACCGACAATGCCAACAAAAATAACTCCCACAAGAAATCAGAAAGCGCAAGTGGAGGTGGCTCGGCCATACACTACGCAAGAGAGGCCTGGAGATCAGCAGACAAGCACTAGACTGGAATACCCAGGGACAGCGGTACCGAGGCAGGCCTAGGGGCTTATGGCGCCGTTGCATCGAAAATGAAATAAAAGCTATGAACAAAAACGTGACGTGGCAGCAAGTATAAGCAAACGCAGGGAAGAGAACGGAATGGAAAAAATTTGCTTAGGCCTTATGTTCCACAACGGAACTCGAGGAACTCCAATGATGACTAGACCAGACAAAGTTAGAGCGCGTTTCGTAGCAATTTACCAAAACTTGTAGATACTTCCAGTAATGGTAGTGGCGTCAGCAAAGACAATGGCTTGGCAACCAGAGCCTCAACTAAACGTGGATCAGTGAAGACCTCTGAGTAGAAGAAAACTGTCATAATGGATGACCCTGGAGTGGAAATAGACTCCCTCCCTTCCCGTAAAATTGTTCCTCGATCATCAGTGAGGATAGTTGATTTTAGTTCATAATTAATAATAATTAAGTGATTAATTATTAGGCAAGAACAAAAGCATACGAAAAGGAGGCAGAGGAAATAATTTTTGTCAACTCTATGGTTCTTCCATATTTGTTTACATACCGTAAAATAGAGCGTGCGATCTATATTGAAAAGTCCTGCTGCTGTAAAATTGATTTTTAAATGTAAGAGTTGCATAGAAAATTGTTGCAGCTTCTCCTTCACCTCTGCGCTCTTGGCTTTGTTGAGTAGGGAATGCACAATGCCGCCAGTTTTTTCGCTCTGAAAAAGAAAATGAACTCTTCAATTTAGTTTCATTGGCTTTTGTTTTCGATTAACTACGACCTACCTTCTTGATAGCTCGATTACTACCCTCCACAATCGAGATGATCGCAATAAGATACAAAACCATCTGGCATGAGAAAAATGTCACGAATTCCACAGTCTTGAATTTACTCTCACGCTTCGATTTGCCTAATAAGGTTTCGAGCACATAATAGGCATCGAAAACGATGATCAGAAAGGCTATAGAAATGATGGTTAGGAGTTGATAGGTGAAATATTTGTTTGCTGTAGATGCGGCATCGCATATCATGTGATGTATCTCCATTGATTCCTGGATAATCTCACAAGGATCCTTTGTGACAATGGTGTACATAGAGAAGGAATCAAGGCACTGAAGTGAACGTTGTTTGGGTATAGGCTTCACGACTCCATTATTGTCCCATTGATGGGCGAGATTCTTTAAAACCTGGAAATAAATTTTGGAGTTGATAAACAATAATTTTTTTTTTTTTAAATACAATTTATTTAATTAAATCAACGCGATTGGATCGAAAAGTAATCGGTGTAGTAAACAAATAGCTTCTTTTAGTGTGAAATTCACTTCATCTGATTTTTATTAATTCTCTAAGCAGAACGATTTTTGAGGCACTCATGAGTGATTTCTTGGTGTGGCTTATATTTATTTTCAAAGAGCTGTTGAACTTTGAAAAGAGTTCATTTTTAAGTGAGTTAGGCTTCACGTTTATTGTTTCATTCACTTCGCAAATATGCCTGCGCTTTTTAACCGACTTAAGAAATAATTTACTGAAAGCTGTAGTGGGTTCGTCTCAGCGTCCCCGAACATCATATTTTAATATTTACAATATCTGATAGTGTTTAGCACCATTCGCTATCATTTCATTATACCTGTCTCTCTTATGGAACTTTTTCCTCAGACGTACAAAACGAATAGTTGCTTAAGTGTATTCCAACCCACTGTAAGGTTTCAGCTAGCCATTATGTTTACTACTAGGTGGAGGTGGATATCTGTGGGACTATCACTGACTTTAATCAGTCTTCCAGATAGCATGCCGGCTACCGGTAATACGAGTCAACCCGAGCTATCAAACTCTAAGCTCTCTAATAAAAGTGGCGTTTACCGTAGCTGAATGGGTTGGTGCATTTAGAAGTCCACAGATCTGAATCTCCTGGGATGAAACATCAAATGATAGAAAGTATTTGCTAATAGCAGCCGCTTTTCAAACTTCCGAGTGTATATAAATAACTCCTCCATGGATAAATTCCTCATAAAAACCATTTGCTGTTCGGATTCGCCCCAAAACCAGTGATGGTAAATGATTTTTTGAAAAATCCCTACACAGCCCAAAAAAATTCCCTACTTTTCCCTACGCTTACAAAAAATTTTCCATATACAATTCCATACATTTTTTCTCCTATTTTTACACTATAATAAGGCATTTGCAACGTCAAAATTGAATTATTTGCTAAAAAAGGTCTGGCATGAAACCTTACTGCGGATTTTTATTTTAAATGAACTTTTCTAATTTTTCCCGCTATTTCAAATTTTTTTCTGTCCTTCTTGAAAATTCCTTACATTTACAGAATTTAACAAAATCTGTCCTTCTTTTCCCCACACCCACATTTTTCGACAAAAATCCCTACATGTAGGGAATTTTCCCTACATTTACCTTCACTGCCTAAAACTGTAGGACCTTCCCTTTGTGAAAAACATCAAGATGCTCACTACAAATAGGAGGAGGAGCTCGGCTAAACACCTAACAGAAGTTTATTTGTTATTTTGTTTTAACAACCAGGCGGAGGTGGAAATCTGCGAGACTATCACTGACTTTACTATCAAACTCATGTAAGTAAGTTTAAGTACCTCAGCTCTCAATAAAAATGCAATAGCTCATACAACTCCCTTTTATTTCTACTTTTTTACCTCTCTTCTATCTATCTGGGGCCTAATTCTCATCAAGCAGCACTCCCGGCCCTTTCTGCTACGGTTTTTTCTTGGAGTGCAGGACATTCACAAAGAATCGACAGGTGATGGTCTCAGAGCGACCATCTTAGGCTATACGAAATAGTAATTCCTCTTTGTTTCCCTTGTTGCTGGCTGAAAGAATTTTGCCAGTGTTCAATGAATTTCTTCTCCTCCTACTTTCTAAGAAATTCGTTAATGTGGCCTTCTGTAAGTCCATAGAAAAGCTCAGAACCAATTCAAGGCTCGTTTATCTCTTATATGATGACAATAAAGGGTAATCAGATTGGAGGTACTTTCATTGACATTCCATCATGGAAAGACTTACGCCTCAATAACGTTTGCGAATCGTACAATTCTACTACGAAAACCGACGCTCTGTATAAAGTGTTCATATTTCTTCAAAGATGAGGCTGGTGTCAATGTAACAGTGAATGGTGAACGCTATCGCGCCATGATAATGGTATTTTTGATGCTGGAAATTGAAGACCTACAACATTTGGTTCCAGCAAGATGGCGGACGGCGCTACTTGCCACACAGCCCCTGAAACAATGGTCGTTTGTTGCCGTTTCGATGAGCAATTTATCTTTCGTCTCGGACCAGTGGATCGGTCACCACGATCGTGTGATATCACCTTTGGACTTGTATTTGTGGGGGTATGTAAAGTCTAAATGCTTTGTGGATAAACCAGCATTAACACTGAGTCATAAGAAGCCAACATTACTAAAGTTATTCACGAGATACCGACCGAAGTCCTCCAGCAAGCCATTCAAATTAGGTGCACATCAATTTGAAATTTCCTTGTTTTATTTCAATTCAAAATCCGATGCCTTTAAATTGATCATCCTTTACTTTATCTCGAGCTCTTATCAGAGAGTACAGAGTTGAGGACCCAGCTGAAATGCATTTGAACTTCCCCTGAAGCACAAACCGCAATTTGGCAAACGCGATTTCTGAAAATTTCACAGCAAATAGCTGATGTCTAGGCGCACTCAAATAGCAGACACTGTATTCTATTGATATTTGCTCTTACTAATGCCGATTACCCTTCCTACCACTCATATACTTTTTTTATTTTGTATGCAGTCACTTAACTCTATTTAATGCACGAAAATGTTGTGTCAACTTGTAAACGATGCCGTGAAACATTATCACTACACCACATACGAGGATATGCGGTGAAAAGTAGCACACCGAAGCCGGAAATGACGGATATATCCTATTTCTTGCCAGTATACCAAAAAGGCACAATTGAAAGTAGCCAATCGTCAAAGCAAATAAAATTAGCGTAAAACGATTTGTACGCATCGCAGCGTATTTTTGCATAAACGACACGCCCACATCATAGAAACGCTCCTCCGCTTTATGCATTTGCTCGATTAGCAGACAGAGCTTCTTGCGGTACAGAAAGCAAATGCCCATCGTCACCAGATTACTAAAGGTTGCATTGAATTTTTGCATAGAATCGGTTAGTCGCGAAACATCGGTTGCTAAGAAATAATGGATTATCGTCTGCTCATGCAAAATACTGTACATGAAATTCACGTGCTGAAATAGGAAACGCGAACACATATTGAGATAGCCAAAGGCAGAGGCGCGCAAGAAATGTTGATGTGTTTTCGAAGATATGCCTATGTGATATGGCGTCAAACCTAAGAAGTATGAAAATAAGAAGAAAAAACGTAGGCTGGCGTAAATGTTTCGAGGATATTGAAAATCACGTTTTAAATTACGTAGTCCGACCAACGAATTGCGATACATTTTCGATGAATAAAATGAATACAAGTAAATAACGTTGGCGAATAGCTTTTGACTGAAGGCGCATGTGTGAGGGTATGGAAATTTGAATGTAAAATACATATGAATGAAAAAGAAGCCGTAATTTAAGTAATTGAAGTAAAGGGTGCGCCAACGGCTAGTTGCTGTTTAAATCAGATTTTACTTTGAAGCATACAGTTGTCTTAACAACCGCGCTGTGAATTCTGCTGTTCCCAAACTGGATAAAGAAGCAAAGCGAATGGGTCTGGTGTGAACGTCTGTCATTGTTGACAGTTTTGATTTCGAAGTTGTAAGAGACTTCGTTTATCTAGGAACCAGAATTCACAACGTAGAACCTCTCTTGTTAACAATCACTACTTTGGACTAAGCAGGTAATTGAGAACTAAAATCGTCTCTCGACGAACAAAACTAACACTTTTTAAGGCTCTCATCATGCCTGTCCTATCGTATGGCTCAGAAATTTGGACGATGGGACCATCCTATGAGGTGCGCTTGGGTATTTGAGAGAAAGATTCTGCGAAAATTTTTGGACCTTTGCGCGTTAGCAACGGCGAGTATCGCAGGCGATTGAATACTGAGCTGTAGGAGCTTTACGACGACATTGCCTGGGTCATGCCGTCCGAATGGATATAAACGCTCCGGCTCAGAAAGTATTCGATGCGGCACCAGCTGGAAAGATGAAATGGAGAATGACTTGACTTCACTTGGTGTGTCCAACTGGCGCCGCTTAGCAGGCGAAAGAAACGACTGGCGCGCTGTGTTAAACTCGGCCAAAATCGCTTAAGCAGTTATCGCACCAATCAAGAAAAAGAAGAAGGAGGTAAATATCTACTCCGACAGCCAAGCGGCAGTTAGAACCTTGGGCTTGTTGTTTGAGCGTTCGATAGTAGTCTGCGACCGCCTGACTTCTCTCTCGACTACATCCGAAAACTTCGATATTGGGCCCATTTGGGTCCCCTGCCATAGTAGCACAGCGGAAAACTGTTGGGGTGATGAGCTAGCCAGAGGACTCTTGGGACGGTTTTACCGCTAAATGTGAGGAATAAGATTACTTTGAGAATCTGTGGACTGCTTCCGGAAAGTTAGGCGTTGCGTCAGATCAGTGAGTGCTGAGTTAGTGTGCAGGTGTGCAAAGAGTAGACCGGGGGCGCTCGAGGGTACTTCTGAGACTAAGCTGAGCTTTCTTGCTACACCCTTGGATATAACAGGTTGAAACCTTACGCACCGGGTGAATTTCATCAGCAGATTGAAGTGGTTATCGTAATTAGACACCGTTTGGTCATCATCCTCTTTCCTTCTTCTTCCCCCCTTTTTCAGTTTTTGTTTTGTTTTTACCCCTCCGTTTTTTCTCTGTATGTCATCATAATGGATTGGAATTTAATTCTTTGTCCAGATGGGCTCTCGTTTAGGTACCCATTTATCCTAATCTGTGGGCTAAACAAACTTTTCGACGACTCGCTCGTTATGTTAATAAATCATGTCAGATCCCTATTAGCTTGTCGAACAATCGTTCTTTTGGGCATCGGGCTTTCTAGTCGTAGCTTTCTTATCAGCCACCTTGGTGATGTCAGTTGGCCGTCTACAATAGTTCTTCGGCTTCTGTTGTGGTGTCTTTTGTTTAAGACGAACCAGCTGACTTAAAAACATCGCTCTTTGAAAATTGGATTGACGAATATGCAGATGCAGAGCGGTACCAGCTCTTTGACTTTGCTTTGAATTTTTTCTTTAAGTAAACGGAAGGTTAACGCTTTCTAATAAAGTAAGAAGCAGTGCAAAAAATTGAATACTGTTTTTTTATATCTTAGTACTTTTTAAAAGATACAAATCGATGGCCCAACCTAAATATGCCCATACCTACATTGACGCAAGCTTCGCACTATTTGTTGTTCGGCCGTGCTTTCCCTCAATTTATGGTAGATATCATGAGAGTACCCCTTAATTGGAGGGCCCTAGCTTCTTAGGCTACTTCCGTATGGCAGAAGTTTTTTCATTTCAATAATGCGCTCGAGGGCTCACCATTTCCTCTAGAGAGATGACCGTTACATAAACAACTTTTTCTATTTATTTATGCTTCATGACCATCAGTAGCCATCGAATCTTTGTCCTACCGAATAGTGGTCACGCACATGCCACCAAGCAGGCGCGTATAGGTGAGTTTACACTCATTGTTGAACGCGATTTAATCTCATCTATTAATGAATTACTCGTATTATTGTTATCGTTGCCATCTAAATTCAGAATATTTGAAAAGTATTTTAACTAATTAATTCATACATTTTCATACAACAACAAGATTCTTTGGTATAATAACGCGAACACAGCGCTTACATGTCGTAAGTGTACAGGGTGTTTTAGAGAGAGGTTTTGCTTTCTATTTCAAATCAAAGTATAAACCAAAGGGTAAATTATGGAACATGAAATGGCTGTCAATGGCTGGCTCAGCTCTTATTGGAACTACTCATTCTTTTAACACTAGAAAGACCACAAAATGTATATATTTTAAAAGGCGAAATGGGTCACAACTAGTACTTAAAAATTTTTTTTGTGAATTTTCCTCTAGTTACAAATTAATAATTGGAATTTATCAAAGCTTATTTCTTTCAAAAATAACATAAAAAAGTTAATTCTGAAGCTCAGTCAACACCTCACAAGAAAACGGGCTTGAAAATCTTTCCATTATTTCGTAGCCTTAAAAATGTCTTACTGAAATAATACTGAAATTATTCACTTTATTTTATAAAAACTTTAGGAAAGGTACTAAGTTTATTTCTTGAAACTTGTGAAATATCTTAAGAAAATTGGGAACAAAAAATTTTCTTGAGGATTTCTAAAGAGTTTAGTAGATGGAGTTTTGAATTTTTCTGATAGGTGTGAACGAAGTTTAATTTCTATAATTAATCTACCGAAAAACATGTTTGATACACAGGCAGAACTATGAGATTTCGTTATGTTTCATATAAAAGTATTTATATTATTTTGTTAAAATTTGTGTATATCATATATCCTCTCATTGTATGAGTATATACGATTCTTCTGGGGTGAAAGGGCTTGGCCGGATATATATCCGGGTCCACATAGAGCGAGTTAAGTACTGAAGGGCGCTTGAGGATCACAGATGAGCAAAGCCTTTTGGATACCCCACTGGACACTACCTCTTAGAACACCATGAGAGGTCTCATGCGAATGTTCTACTTTGATTGGATCTAGACTGATTTCTTCACAAAAAGCATAGCTAATCATATTTTTGAAACATTTTATGCTCTTCATTCGGCAGCCTGAAAGTATTTTCATTTATTAATTCCATCATTGACTAGATTTTCATGGCATACTAAATCTTGGAAACGACTCATTGTGAAGCTCATACGTTGATTACCTTGACAGACTATCAGGTGAGTTGAAATGGGGAAGAAAACTTCTTCATTTGTAGTAAGAAGAAGAGGAATTCAAAAAATCAAACCAACAGCAATTGCTTACTAACTATTAATACATTTCCATCCTGTTGAAGATAAGTATTGAAAAGAAGTACTTGCTTAGCACTCCTTCTAGGCCAAAAAGGACCAATCAGCAACTCAACTAAAACTTAACCTCAAAATTGTACTTAATGTGGGATCAATAGTTTATTATTTTTGTTCAATAATTTATTTTGTGCTCGCAGAGCACTAGATGGAATATTTTTCTTATTTACGAGGGTGCAGCAACAAGTTGAAATTAAAATATTTACACCAATATTTTACCACCTTGAGTGTAAACCACAAAGTTACCTTAATCTAGGTCCCGGGACCTCCAAACATTGAAGGAAACGAAAAAGAGGAGGAACGAACTAGCAAGATGGAGATCTGCTATGCAAATTACTGCTTCATGTACCGGGCCTTAAAGCCTTTTCAATTGCACGCACTTTCCGTCGTTCCTTCAACCGTTCATAACGTGGATTTTACCTACCATTTCTGTTGTAAAGATCTCAATTGGTCGACCAACCGCTGTCAGCTTTCGACCATACTGCAGTTGAGTGAAACCGTGAAGGATGATTCCAACCGTTGGTGAAGAGTACGGATAATACTTTTCAAGCTCTTCTTTGCTTGTTGTTATGTGGCTTTCGCCAAAAAACAAAACAAAAAATAGTGTTTAATGAGCGAACTGAAGCGCGTGTGGGCTTCTATTTTCGATAAGCAAACTGTTGGGTTTGAAGTGCTAATGTCACTTATTGATCCACCCTCGCACGTATTCAAAAATATTTTAAAGATCCACGTCACTCAGAGTGTCTTGAGGCCGTCTTCATGTATTTTTTTTTATATTTTTAATTTTTTATATTTTTTATTTACCTATATGGGGTAATTTTTTTCAATTTGTTTGTATTAATATAAAATCGTGGCAGCTTCATTCATAAATTAGCAAGCAATTTTAAATAAAGTCCCACTTCAAACACCCTGTATATGCATTCCCTTACCTTATTAATCAAATCGAAGTGTTGTTGCAAACGCAAGAGAAACGTCGAAAACAGCACAACAACGCTCAACAAAAAGACGTGTGGCAAAAAAAATGTTATCATCGCTTGAAACGTAGGCCAAATGTCATTGTGGAAAAGCATCCAAAAGCAGCTGGATATATACGAGATATTCAACGTAATGACCAAGAACATTTTCAAGTGTGTCAACTTCATAATATACTGATAATTAAACTCCACACCGACATTGAGAAAACGTTTGTCCACATACGCGACAGTCTCACACAACGACACGATAACCCGACATTCACTCAAACTAATACCGAAGAGCGTCAACATGCCCAGCAGACCAATGAATTTCTGCAGTGTGTCGCCAACTTGCGAAATCTCCGATTTGAAAAAGAATCCCACTATGGATGCCTGCTCCGCGAGCGAATGTATGAAGCAGTACATGAAGAAAATCACTTGCAGCAGTGTGTTGAGATAGCCGAGGCGGCTAATCCGCAGCGTACGCTGGCCATTCGCTGCATTTTGTATGCGAAAAGGTGTCAAGCCAAGCAGAAAATTGAACCAGAGCAGAGTTTGTGCTGCGCCATAGGCATCACTTGGACTGAAAAGTTCTTTCCAGAAGCGCATAATTGAAAGCGCAGTGATTTATTGTTGAAACTGAGTAGCTGCTGCGTGCTGGCTTTTGTATTTATAGTAAGGACAAATGGGAGCGCGTGAACGGCAAGTAAGTACTTTAAAATTTATAGAGTGTTGATTGACGGCTTTTAAAATATTTAGGTACTGTTAATTTGTATGAAAATTGGAAAAATTGTTTGCCTGCAAAATTTTTATTTGATTTTACTTTTTATGAAATTTGTGGTTGAGCTGAGGGGTGTCAAAAGGTGGATTCTGTAAAGGTCAAGTTTCATTCAAGGTTCAACAACTCAAGTTTTATCAACTGGGCACACACGCAAGTTTCCGCCTTAAGGTGATTATGTTGTAGGAGGGAGTTGTTATGATGAATTGGATCAACGCTGATGGAGAAATGTGGTTTAGCTAGGGGGGTGTCTCTATATAAGGTAGGGTCTATTCCGAGAATGCGATCATTCAGTTCTCTACATTAGTGGGAATAGAGTTATATTTTGCGTATATACTCAGTCAGCAGCAGTCTCTGCCTTTATTATTGCTGATTCCAAATAATTCTAACTTATTTTTATTTTGTATATTTATTTTGGGATAATTTTGGATCACTTTGGAGTTTATTTGTCTCCAGTAACTCACACCTTCCTTAGACAATTCAGAAATATATCTCATAAAACTCAGCAAACAGATCTAACTTGAAATGGATAACAATACCTGACCCTGTCTTGCAGTTGGACTTTCAATTCCTTCATCAAATGTCTAGAGTTATGACTGGTCACTCGTTAGTGGAGACGTATGCAGGACTGGATTGTTCATATGGCAGTCTAGGCAACTATCAAGAGACTTCCCAGCGACTAGGGGACCGAGACAAAAAAAAACATTTGAAAATAATTCATTGAGTGAAAATTTATTTGAAAGATTTGTGTCAATAATAACAATATTATTCCTTTTTTTATTTCACCGATTAATCCGGTCCTGAGCGCAAGTCAATGGAATGTTCTGCTACTGCCCTGATATGGCGATCACTTCTACTTATTTGGTTGTCTGGCGGATATCCATTATTTGTTAAAGTAGCTTAAACTTAATATTGCAGTGCAGCCTCCCGTTGGCGGACACTCACCGTCAGTCAACTCTTGTGTGTCCATGAAAGGTGTCCGCTCAAAGGAGTATAACCTCTTCTGATGCATACGATTTGGTATGGAATGAAATGTCCGCTCAAGGGAGGTGTCTGGCTAATAGAGGTATCCATTAGGAGAGATTACATTGTATTTATAGAAGAAACGAAAATCACAGAAAGAGGCTCAAGAACGTTAATACAGTAGTGTGATTCCTTCGTGGGCAAACGGAAAAGTAACCAAAATTTTTTATCTACCCTACATCCTGGCGTAGTTATTCCAAATAACTCAGATCTTCCGCAGAAATTTAGAAAGATGTTTATCTTCCGTTCTTAGCAAATATACAAGTCGGTATGCCTCTTATTATCTTTTTATTAGTGGCGCTGCTCCGAGAGGATGAGATTTCGTCTGTGATGCATTCTGAAACGACTTCACATGCTTTCATTACTCCTGAGCTAAAATCCAAGGATTTCAAAGCCGCTCACTTCGTATCCCAGTACAAGCGTCTTGAAAGGCATTGATATTTTGGTGACACAAAAAAAAAGAAAAATTGCACGAATTTTTTTTAACACAAATTTGATTTAATACGAGTTAAAAAGAAAAAAATCTTTTTTTACACGCATTGTTTTGTTTTAACACGATTTTCAATATTTTATGAATTTTTCTTGAATCACATAAAGTAAATAGAGTGAAACTTTTCGACACATGTCCGAAGCGTTTAAATTGGAGTTAGGAAAAGTCTCTGAGACTCGGCAGATTTTGCTCTCGCCGTTTAATGATTTATTTCCAATAATATATTTAATGAATTAAAATATGTAAACACGAAATAAATTCCTTAGTGAACTCTAAAAAGCATTTTTTAATATTGTTTTCACATAATTCTATTTTTACACGAATTTTTCGGGAACGTATTTATCGGGTAAAAATAGGTGTACTCGTTAATATGAAATTTTATTATGTACTTAACTCTCTTTTATGCCCGGCGCATTACTCGTAGAAATAAGTTAATTACATATCCATTTTTATTCCCTACGTTTTTGCGCATTTCGCAGTGGCTGGTTAATCGTCACCAGTCGTATTTATAACGCCTCAATTTACGCTTTTCTTTCATGCTTGACCATTCTTATTAATTGCTAGTTTGGCGTGGTCTTCCTCTTTTTTTGCACTAAGTAATTATACAGTGGCGAACAAAAAAATGTAAGCATTTGGAAAAATCACCTTTTCTAATGTTGTTTTCTTATATGAAAAACACTTTCCATGTGGAAATTAGTGAGGTATAAACATTCTTAATACATGTTTGAATGGTATCGATTTTAGAAAAACTGTTTCTTTGACTTTTGATGGCATAGTCATTATTTATTTTACTATAACTATACTTTAGATAATTTTAAGATATTTATTATTATGTAGTAAGCAAGAATTCTTAATCTAGTTCTTCAACATTTACGGAAATCTCTTTTATTTTTAATGACCGCTTGAATCTTAAAGGGTATACAATCTCCAAAACTCTGCAGATGTGGTGGTGTAATTTTATTATACCACACCTCTTGGATCACTTTGTCTAAAACAGAAAGTATTTTGAGGTTTTTTTGTTACCTGCGTCTTGATGAAGTGCGAAGGTTCTTGATAGGCTTCAAATCGGTGTTACTTCTAGGCGAGTTTAGAAATGGTGATCTGATAAATAATCCTGCTATTTCTCAAACTCAACTTTCCCATTCGTTATTCAAGGATTTTTGTTGTATGACTCTCGGAAATTATTCCAGAACTTGGCATTTTTTGTGCTCTCCTATTCATGGTGCGTTTTGATCCTTTTTTCAAAAATGGAGAGATCCACAGTCTTATGCTGTCTACAAACGTCAGATGGTTTTTTTATGAAGAGCTTTTTCAGGGCAGAAATACACTCGGAGATTTGCCATTGCCTGTCGAGGGGCGACCGCTATTTGAACAAACTATTTCTATCATTTTGCTGTTTCATGCCCACAGTTGATTTCAAACTTAGGCACTACCAAATGGTAGTTACGCACTAACTCACTCAACTATGGCGGGCATCTCCTAAGAATAATTGATTCACATACAACAAATTGTAAGCTTTTTGGAGATTTTTTTCGTTCTGTTTATGGTTGTCAATCTGATTTCGGAATAGAAAACACCATTTTTAATAGCTCATGAACATTTAAAGGCTTCCAGCTATCATTTCACGATGTACCAGGGGGCTTTTAGAACTTGACAAATGACCCACCCCTGGAGAAGATGGCTTCCCTTTTTATATAAGTAAAAAACTATGCTGCATCGTTAGCCCAAACGTTAACAATTATCTTTAATAAAGCAGTGGTTTTTGGTGAATTTTTACATAATTGAAAAAAAAAAATGTTTATCATACCAATACAAAAGTGTTTCATAAGCAAGACGAATGCCCAAAATTATCGCTCGATCAGCAAAATCTCTACTATAGCTAAACTCTTTGAAAAACTGGTTGATAATTTGATTCTCTTCCAAATTTCAAATCTGATATCGCCGTATCAGCACGGCTTTGTTAAGGGTAGATCCATTGTTACAAAATTATGTTTATTCGCAAATTTTGTCTTCAAACAAGTTGAAACCGGCCAATAATGCGATTCCATATTCACCGACTTTTCGAAAGCGTTCGGTAGAATCAACCATAGTATCATAGTATCCTACTTAAAAAGTTGGGTTCAATTGGTTTTCACCCTAACTTACTTAAGTGGCTTGCATTTTATCTCACAGGCAGAACTCACTTCGGGCGAATAAACAATATGAAATCGGATGCCTTCAAAGTTACCTTAGGTGTACCTCACCTCGGGCCATTACTGTTATTAATCTTGTGGTTAATGACATTGCGTTGTCTGATGTATGCAGATGACTTGAAGATTTACCTAGCTGACTGCATAAGACTTCAAGATGACTTAACAAGATTGGAAGCTGGGTGTGATGACAATTCTTTACCTCTCAATGTTGGCAAATGCCAGCTCTTGTCTTTCTGTAGACGAAAAAATGCGATTGATTTCGATTACGAGTTGAGCACTAGCATGCTCACAAAAAATTATGAAAAGAGAGACTTGGGGTTAATATTAACATAGGAAAATCTCGTTTTCTAAACATGAACACTTTAGATTGCCAAGTCTAGATCTATGCTCGGCTTTGTAGGTTGAAATTCAAAGGAGTTCCAGGATCTTTCTACGTTGAAGAATTTGACTTTTTTCATTGCTAGATCAAATCTCGAATATTGCAGCATTATCTAGGATCCATTCTATATGGGCTCATCTTTAAGAATTAAAAAGATTTAAAAGTGTTTCTCTGGATTTGACATTCATTTTCTTTGTTGGCCTTTGTACAGGGTGGGCCATATAACGTTTGCTTTTTGAACCACCTATTTTTTTGAGAATGGTAACACAAACGACATGTCAAATGTGTTCATAATTTACTTAAAGGTTTGACATTTACGAAATGGGACGCTATACGCTTGAACAAAATTGGGAAATATTGAAAACCTATTTCCAAGGTGGAGAGTCTTCTTCTTCTTCCGCGGTTACAGTAAATGGCGAGCGTTACCGTGACATGCTCAACGAGTTTTTGTTTCCAAAAATTGAAGAGGATGACATGGACGACATTTGGTTTCAATAGGACGGTGCAACTTGTCACACTGCCAAAGTTACACTCGAACTTTTGGCTACCGTTTTTGAATTCCGATATCAATTGGCCGCCTCGGAGCTGTCATTTAAGCCCGTTGGACTATTTTTTGTGGGGAGCCGTTAAGCACAAATGCTATGCGAACCATCCAGAGACGATTGATGCTTTAAAACACGAACTCGAAGTTGCCATTCATGAAATTGGAGCCCAAACAATCGAAAATGTGCTTAAAAATTGGGTTGACCGAATGGCCTACTGTAAAGCCAGTCGTGGCAGTCATTTGAACGATGTTATTTTTCATCTATGAATGACAATGTTCAATCTTCAAAATAAAAAAAAGTATTGATTAGTTATTTTTTTATAGCCGCTTCAAAAAGCAAATTTTACATGGCCCACCCTATAGTTTGCCTGCATATAAAAGTAGATAACTTTTGTTAGCATTGCCATTTCTTACTGGATCAAATACTTTTCAATTATCCTACGCGTAACCTCAGACTCAGCAATATATTCCACTTACGTTATTACAAGACCAATGTTAGTCGAAATAATCACGTGAAGCGGTTAGCGGTATAAGCCAGTCTAACCAATTTTGTAAAAATTTAGACATATTCTCTCACGAGAGACCTCATACTCATAAAAAATGTCAAGTGTCAAAAGGCCAGCACAACATTTTTATGTCCTTTCAATCGCGATTAGACTAACTGTGTATACTTTTATGCCCACCACTGCGCTGATACACCATTTTTATTCATCACTAAAGTTTGCTTTTAATTCGAGTTATGCATTTTAATTCCACTTTTATGAAAGTGTATTCGTTTAGTTATGCCGTTTGCTTCCACTCTCCTTCATTAAAGTAATTGATCCTTTGCATTTTAATATCATACTTTTATATTTCAATATTTTTTGCTATATTGTAACTATCTAATAGATTAGTTCGAGTTAATTAGGTTTGGCGTTAGTAAGGAAACAAGGTGAAATTACTATAATTAAGAGTTAAGATAGTCCTTTGTAAAGCATGAAAGCGAAGAGGGCAAAATGCCCAGCCCTTCTAAATTTTTTATTGCCAGATTAGTGCAGCATGGCTGACTACTTATAATGCCTCGGGTTATGTACACCAAACAATATTGAATGGAACTGAAATATTTATTTTAACTCTAAAAAAAAATGTAAACAACGCTGACTTTAAAATGGATGAAACCACAGAATGGACTTCAAACAGAATGATTCAGAATGGTTTACAATGGATCATAGTTACTACTGCCATAAATTCTGTTACAAATTTTACAATGCATTCGACGAGAACAAATTCACAGAAAAAATACTGTTATTTGATTAAATTAAGTAAAACTAACTTCATCAAGGAAAGTATTATAATTTCATATCTATAACGGATTTAACTTGTAACAGAACTTATGGCAAGGTTAAGTATATGGCGGAAGAGTTGAGTCAGTAGTTCATCCGTAAAAGATATTAATTTATATGCATGTACATCTCATACCAAGTTCTCATATTTCAACTCTCACTTCACTTTATGGTCCAAAGCAAAAAATGCTATTATATCGGGTGTTTTATTTAGCTGTATGATAACTATCGATATCGATAACTATTATTTGGTAGCTGAGAATGGCAAACTGTTTTCATATATCTGTTCATTAAGGTTTGACAAGTCATCACGAATCCTTTAACGCCAGAACAAAGCGTCTAAATTGTGGAAATTTGCTCTGAAAAACTAAATCTACTTGCGAAGTTTATAGAGCAAAGTGTTGAAGAAGACGCCGAAACGTCGATTCGTCGCCGTTCTCAACTTGTTCGCTTTTCTCCTTTGTCTACTGGGAAAATTTTACGTAAGAATCGTGGCTTATGAGCCTATAAAATACAGCTCATGCAAGAACTGAGGCCAAATAACCATCCTTTGCCTCGCATTTTTGCTGATTGGGTTCATTTAGATTTAGCATTCAGATTTATTGGTGAAGATAGTTGAAAATTGGACTGATCGAATGGACTGTGTAACTCGTAGCTGTGGCGAACATTTGCCGGATATCATTTTCAAAAAATAAATGCTATGCAATTATGTACCAGATTATATAAAAAAAAATATTCCAATAATACGGCGGTCGCCGTAGCCGAATGGGTTGGTGCGTGACTACCATTCGGAATTCACAGAGAGAACGTAAGTTCGAATCTCGGTGAAACACCAAAATTAAGAAAAACATTTTTCTAATAGCGGTCACCCCTCGGCAGGTAATGGCAAACCTCCGAGTGTATTTCTGCCATGAAAAAGCTCCTCATAAAAATATCTGACGTTCGGAGTCGGCTTGAAACTGTAGGTCCTCAATTTGTGGAACAACATTAAGACGCACACCACAAATAGGAGGAGGAGCTCGGCAAAACACCCAAAAAGGGTGTACGCGCCAATTATATATATGTATATTATTAAGTTTAAAAAAAACACCCTTTACATATCTAACAGTTCATAGTGGTCTGACGATGTTTTTGTTTTATTTATCATTTTAATTCATTATATTAATTCAAATTCCTGACAGACAGTATTTCTGATCCGCTTCATTCGTACAGCGCCAGATAATTGTTAATAAGCTTAACATCTTTACATGGAACAATTATCCTTTCAGTCTTTTTTGCCTTCAGCACTATACCATAAGTAGTGTGATTGATACTGCTTTGTATCTTCTCACAAAAACCTTCGTAATCGGGACACTTTTTCTCGAAAACGAGTTAGCACTATTTAGGTTTCTCAAGCTATTGTGCAGGAAATATCGAGGATAGATCTCAGACCTCAAAATTCAAATCGGTAATTAAAAA
>JAYXIM010027239.1:0-67374 GCA_037575425.1 Anastrepha fraterculus
AAGGGTGTTTTTTTAGAGGTTAGGTTTTCAAGATGAAATAAAACGTATATAATTTAATGTTATGGTCAAGAATTTAGCTTTATTATAAAGATAAGGGTTTGCCATTATGTTTTAAAAATGATTTCGGGCAAGTGGCCGCCGCGGATGGCTCGAATAAATTCCAGCCGAGAGACCCAATTTTCGACCACTTTTTGCAGCAATTGGGGCCGTATGTCAGCAATAACGCGCCGAATATTCTCTTCCAAGACGTCAATCGTCTCGGGCTTATCTGCGTAGACAAGCGACTTCACATAGCCCCACAAGAAATAGTCCAGCGGTGTTATATCGCACGATCTTGGAGGCCACGCCACAGGTGCACGGCGCGAGATAATGCGCTCACCAAAAGTTTCCTTCAATAAATCGATTGTTGCCATCGCATCTCGTTTTGGGCCCATTCACCGAACGTGCGACGCGCTTGATGGTCGTTCGGCTTCAATTCTTGCACGAGTTGGATTTTGTAAGCCCGCGAACCAACCTTCCGCAAAATCTTCCATAAAGTGGATGGGCACATCTCCAATTGCTGCGCGCGATGGCGGATGGACTCATTCGGGTCTTCTTCGATACTCTGCTCCACAGCAGCAATAGCGTCTTCGGTGCGCACTGTACGACGTCTCTGAGGATGCGTATTATCCACTAGAGCAAACGTGGTGCAAAACCGATCCACGGTTAATCGAATTAGTGACTCTGATGGACGATTATGTCGACCGAATATTGGATGCAGCGCGCGATGCGTCGCGCGAACCGAACCATTATTTTCGTAATAAATTTGCACGATTTGCAAACGTTGTTCAGGTGTAAGTCTATTAATTATGAAATGGCAAACCAAACTGAGCATAAATCAAGTGGCAGCTGTCAAAAAGACCATCTACGAAAAAAGTGGTGCCAACTTGAAAACCTAACCTCTAAAAAAAACACCCTTTAGAAAATCAAATCTTTCATAGACTAAAGCATTACTTGCCAGCAACTCTACAATAATTTTTGTGATGTCATTCAAAATATGGTAAGATGTTAAATGCCGTATACACTCTGCGAAAAAATATTGGTCTTCAATAATTTCATCGGTTTTGGCTATTTCACTTTTCTTTTTAATGTTCATTATTTTTCATAAAAGCATAGTGTATTACCTCAAAAAAAAAAAACATTTTCAATCCTAATTTCAACTTTCAAAAAAAAATTGAAAAATAGGGCAAATTTTCATAAATAGTTCAAAATTTGTAATCAGAATAAATCCAATTTTAGTATAACCAAGCGCAAGTTTGAAGCCGCTCAACATTTACCTTAAGGTTTGATAGTTATTTTCCTTGGTGGTGCTACGCATTTTCTCCATTTAATGAATCCAATATTTTATCTTTTGTGTGTAGAAAAAAAGCAACACCGTCGAGGTAAAATGTGATCGAAAATCAAAAAGAATCACTTAAAACTTGAACAAAAGAATAAGAATCACTTCATAGTTCGCCTTTTTACAGCTAAACTATACTAGCATTTAATTTTCTATACAACTGCATACCCATTTTTTATTAATTCTGGTAACAAATTTTGAAACATTTATGAGCTCTTTTTGAAAAATTTGAAACTTTTTTCTTTTTGAATGGCGCTTTAAATGACTTTTTTATTTACTCGTGTTCATAAAATTGTATGGAAACAAATTCTTCTTCTTCTTCTTAATTGGCGCTATAACCGCTTACGCGATTTTGGCCGAGTTTAGCAAAGCGCGCCAGTCGTTTCTTTCTCGTGCTAACCGGCGCCAGTTGGACACACCAAGTGAAGCCAAGTCCTTCTCCACCTGATCTTTCCAACGCAGAGGAGGCCGCCCTCTTCCTCTGCTACCACCAGCTGGTACCGCATTGAATACTTTCAAAGCCGGAGCGTTTGTATCCATTCGGACGACATGACCCAGCCAACGTAGCCGCTGGATCTTTATTCGCTGCGCTATGTCTATGTCGTCGTAAAGCTCATACAGCTCATCGTTCCATCGTCTGCGATATTCGCCGTTGCCAACGTGCAAAGGTCTAAAAATCTTACGCAGAATCTTTCTCTCGAACACTCCAAGCGTCGCTTCATCCGATGTTGTCATCGTCCAAGCTTCTGCGCCATACGTTAGGACGGGCATGATGAGAGTCTTGTAGAGTGTTAGTTTTGTTCGTCGAGAGAGGACTTTACTGCTCAGTTGCCTACTTAGTCCAAAGTAGCACTTGTTGGCAAGAGAGATTCTACGTTGGATTTCAAGGCTGACATTGTTATCGGTGTTAATGCTGGTTCCTAAATAGACGAAGTCTTTTACAACCTCGAAATTATAACTGTCTACAGTGACGTGGGTGCCGATACGCGAGTGCGCCGACTGTTTGTTTGAAGACAGGAGGTACTTCGTTTTGTCCTCGTTCACCACCAAACCCATTCGCTTTGCCTCTTTATCCAGTTTGGAGAAGGCAGAACTAACAGCGCGGTTGTTAAGGCCGATGATATCGATATCATCGGCATACGCCAACAATTGTACGCTCTTATAAAATATTGTGCCTGAGCGATTAAGTTCTGCGGCTCGTACGATGCTCTCCAACATCAAGTTAAAGAAGTCACACGACAGCGAGTCACCCTGTCTGAAACCTCGTTTGGTATCAAACGGCTCGGAGAGGTCCTTCCCAATTCTGACGGCGCTGCTGGTGTTGAGTAACGTCATCTTACATAGCCGTATTAGTTTTGCAGGGATACCAAATTCAGACATCGCGGCATACAGGTAACTCCTTTCCGTACTGTCGAATGCAGCTTTGAAGTCGACGAAAAGATGGTGTGTGTCGATTCTCCTTTCATGGGTCTTTTCCAAGATTTGGCGTATTGTGAATATTTGGTCGATGGTAGACTTTCCAGGTCTGAAGCCACACTGATAAGGTCCAATCAGTTGGTTGACGGTGGGCTTCAGCCTTTCACACAATACGCTCGCTAGAACCTTATAGGCGATATTTAGAAGACTAATCCCGCGGTAATTGGCACAAATTGCAGGGTCGCCCTTCTTATGGATTGGGCAGAGCACACTTAAATTCCAATCGGCAGGCATGCTTTCATCCGACCATATTTTGCATAGGAGCTGATGCATGCACCTTACCAACTCCTCGCCGCCATGTTTGAATAGCTCAGCCGGCAGTCCGTCGGCGCCCGCGGCTTTGTTGTTCTTTAGCCGCATTATCGCTATTCTCACCTCGTCATGATCGGGTAGCGGGACGACAATTCCGTCGTCAACGATTGGGGTATCGGGATCTTCACTTTCTCGGTGACATGCGCAGCTGTCACTGTTTAATAGGTTCGAGAAGTGTTCCCTCCATAATTTAAGATTGCTCTGTACGTCAGTCACCAGTTCGCCGTCTTTGTTCTTACAGGAAAACGCCCCGGTCTTGAAACCTTCTGTAAGCCGCCGAACTTTCTGGTAGAATTTTCGGGCGTTGTTCCTGTTGGCCAGCATCTCAAGCTCTTCGCACTCACGTATTTCGGCCTCTCGTTTCTTCTTTCGGATAATACGTCTCTCTTCCTTTTTTAGCTCTATGTAGCGATCCCACATGGCTCGCGTTGCGCCCGATCGCAGCGTGGCTCTATAGGCGGCATCCTTTCTTTCTGCGGCAGCATGACATTCCTCGTCGTACCAGTTGTTTTTTCGGGCTCGCCGGAATCCGATTTCTTCTTCGGCGGCGGTACGTAGGGAACGAGAAATGTTGCTCCATTGCTCGCGCATGCCGGGTTGTTGGGCAGTGCTCTCCGAGAGCAGGAGTGAGAGTCGAGTGGCGAATCTTCTGGCTGTCTGTTGTGATTGCAGCTTTTCGATGTCGAACATTCTTTGCGTAGGTAGATGTACGTTTTTTGCTGCACAGAGGCGTGTGCGCAGTTTGGCTGCAACAAGGTAATGATCCGAGTCGATGTTGGGTCCTCGGATCGTACGTACATCTAATACACTAGAAGCGTGTCTTCCATCTATCACAACATGATCGATCTGGTTTCGCGTTTTTCGATCAGGAGACAGCCAGGTGGCTTGGTGAATCTTCTTATGCTGGAATCTGGTGCTGCAGACTACCAGGTTTCGGGCCCCGGCGAAGTCGATCTGCCTCTGTCCGTTACCTGATGTTTCGTTGTGCAGGCTGAATTTTCCGACTGTTGGACCAAAAATTCCCTCCTTGCCCACCCTGGCGTTGAAGTCGCCAAGCACGATTTTTATGTCGTGGCGGGGGCAGCGCTCATAGGAACGTTCCAGGCGCTCATAGAAGGAATCTTTGGTAGCGTCGTCCTTCTCTTCCGTCGGGGCGTGGGCGCAAATTAGCGATATGTTGAAAAGACGGGCTTTGATGCGGATTGTTGCGAGACGCTCGTCCACCGGAGTGAACGACAGTACTTGGCGACGAAGTCTCTCTCCCACAACAAATCCGACACCGAACTTGCGCTCCTTTACATGGCAGCTGTAGTAGACGTCGCAAGGTCCTATGGTTTTCTTTCCTTGCCCCGTCCATCGCATCTCTTGGATGGCAGTGATGTCAGCCTTTACTCTCACGAGGACATCAACCAGCCGGGCAGAGGCACCTTCCCCATTAAGGGACCGGACATTCCAGGTGCATGCCCTTAAATCATAATCCTTAGTTCGTTTGCAGGGGTCGTCATCAATATAGGGAGGTCTCATCCGAGGCTTTTTAAAACTTTTCATTGGGGGCGATTTTTAAGTGGCGGGTCCCAAACCCAACGCACAACCAGCTATCCTGGAATGTTTCGCCTTCTCACTTTAGCTCACTCCCGAACGGGTGTTCGGAAGCTACCCAGAGGATACGTGGGCTAATCCCGGCCGTTGTGAGCTGCTTGAACCATATGCAGAAGAATCGTCCTGGCCATTCCCAAGTGAATGGCGATCAGTGACTTTCCCCACTTGCATGGACTTCTACACATGGAACCATCCATCCTGGAAACAAATTACTTTAATTTAATTCTGTTTTCGACGATTATAAATTACTAAACTCCACTGAGGCTCGGCGAAGACATTTGATTACTTTATTTGATCATAAAAAAATTTAAATTTATTATATTGTATTTATTTAAATATTTGTAGAAAAACATTAAGCTAAACTTCCGAATTACCGATACACATATCCCATAACTCTTTTTTATCCCCACTACCAGAACCTTGTGGTGTTTTGTGTTGTACAATGTAATTAAACATTTCGAAATACAATTAAAAAAACCACCACATTACAGTTTTACATTTGAGCAAAGCATAACATCAAAATATAATTAAATAAAAAGTATTTATTGAGGATCAATATTTAAATATAAAATTAAGCAGGTTCGAAATGCATTTTAGAGCTATGATTACTGCATTTACCGCAACGAGGTGGACAAATAATTCGACTGGTCGTAATGTACAGTGTAACCTATCCTTACGTACACCTCTATTAAACGCCCAAGGGAGGTTGCACTGTATATATTTTTCTTAATTTTGCATTATTATATATTTTATATACATTGTTTACCGATATCCGAGTGACTGTCGTATTATATATTTCCACATGCATCGGGTGTGTTTTTAACTACATGAGAACAGTCGGTATCGATAACTTTGGTTTGACTGCTGAGAATGGCAAACTGTGTTGACATTTCTCTTCAGTAACGTCTGGCAAGTCATCATGAACCGTTCAACGCTAGAATAACGCTTCCAAATTGTGAAAATTTACTCTGAAAGGAAAATAATCTTTTCGCAAAGTTCAGAGAGCATTTCGTCCATTTTGCAGCTTACACGCTGGCAGCATCATTTGTCATTTCTTATTTCTTTCGAAATGGGAAAAGAGCTGCCATTATGGAGAATAGCGAGCGCTATCGAGGTATGCTGACTGAATTTTTCTTTCCGCTAAGCATCTACGACATTTGGTTCCAACAAAACGGTGCGACTTGCCATTCAGAGCACTTAACAATCGATTTATTGGACTGATCGATTGGACCATGTAACTCGTAGCGACGGTAGACATATGCCGGATGTCATAATTAAAAATTAAATACCGTGAAATAATATACCAGATTATAACAAAAACAAAAAATCGTTCTAACAATATTTCAATTTCGTATTATTTTTTATCCTATTTTAAGTTCTCAAGCTCTGAAAAAATACCGGATACATACTTTTAGTTCATGAGTATTACTTTTATTTATTAGCTATATTACATAAAATTTCAATTCATAGCAAATGCAAATGTAAAAAAATAGTCCTTCTTTATTAAGGATCTTCCATATGGCAGCTTTCATATTTTACCGTGCTTATAATATGAATTACGTAAACAGTTTTCTTGCATTTAGACTTGGATACTTGGAGTGTGTTGTTTCTTTATTTTATGGTATAGAACACGTGGCACTTTTCATTCGTCGTTATTCGGCCAGTTGGATCTCGGACTTGGACCTCGTTTGATTCAAACTCGGTCTCGTTTTGAGGTTTGGATACTGAAATTCCTGCAAAAATAAAGAATTATCAGACCTATTATTAGTACCGTCGGAGATGTCAACGTGGCAACGTTAGAAAAATGCTATTATGATTTCCGACGTGATCACGAAACTCTGCCGCAATTACGAAATTTTCGAATGAAGTATTCCAAAGGAAGCGAAATTTCCGTTTTGACCATTTTTCGTGACAAATTTATACGAATGTCTTCTATAGGTTAGGTTAGGTTGAAGCGGTTGTCTTGTGGAATGTCTCCTATAAAATTAATAAAAATAATTGAAACTTCATACTACATTTTTTAAAATGAAAAAAAAAATTAGGAAAATGGTTGATTGGTAAATGATGCATATCATACTGATTTAGATGGAAGTTAGTTAACTGTCGGCAAGACTACTACCATCTCCACACGGCGGTGCGTCACACGGACTACCATGCAGGCCCTAGGGATGAGTCTGATAATGATTTCTTAATCATTTTTATTATTTATTTTAAGCGAGAATCGATGCACTTAAGAATAGAAAAAGGAATCACATGAAATGCTGTGGTTATTTATTGTGGCAGGTCTTAGCGGCGCTGAAGTAAAAATTAGCTAAGGCTTTCTGAGAAAAAACCAGAAATAAATTATAAATTTGAAAAGACAAAAAGAAAGGTTAAGAAATTAAATAGAAATATAATGTTTTTTATGGATGCTGAGCCATATTTGTGAGAACACTTTGAAGTGAGTTGAACGCTAGCGTAAGACCTCAAGAGTGATAATCATATAAAAGAAATTCAGACGCTTCAATAAAGCATTATTTTCAAGTACGATAATTGAGTAAATGGGTGCATACATACTCAATGTTAAAATGTATATGTAATTTGAGCGAAATGAGTGATTTTAGTAAACTTTGAGTGAGCATGTAAAATTAGTTGCAAGTAGCAAAAGGTGAATACAAGTAATTTATTAAATTCATACGCTTACGCAAATCATTTATGGTGTATTTTGAAACGTTTTTTTGTTGG
The DNA here is from genome assembly GCA_037575425.1 of Anastrepha fraterculus. Lineage (NCBI taxonomy): Eukaryota > Metazoa > Arthropoda > Insecta > Diptera > Tephritidae > Anastrepha > Anastrepha fraterculus. Next base: position 7,490 of record JAYXIM010027239.1, read on the forward strand.
ATTATCTCAATGTATAAGTGTTTGTGAAATTAAAAAAAATAGAAAGCTACTGACAGTTTTCAGAATACTAAAAAAAAATATTATATAATTAAAAGTAATTTTAAAAGAATATGTGGGAGGACGTAACATGATAAAAAGCTAGCCGTAAGTAACTAGAATAAGCAGATATTTTAAAAGTGAATACTCCAAGACTATTTATATGCATAAGTATACACATTTTTGGCAAATTTTATTTATTTTTATGTAAAGCTGTGCTAATTTTAATTTAATTATATTTTAATTTTAAGGAAAACTTAAATTTAGCTAACTGTAAGTTTTATGATGCAGTAGTTTTTAAATAATATGTATACCAGGGTCCACGTCAAAACAAAAAAAAAATTGAGATTTTAAAACCCTATCCGCTATTTTTTTTACTTTTTAGGAAAATTAAAATTTTCAACTTTCACAAATCCTTTAAAATGATTTAAAAGTCGCAGCGAGTCATTTGATTTCAGACTTTTGTCATCGCTTATGATCAAGAAATTGAAAAATGCATATACTAGGGTGTCTATCGAAATACAAAGTTTTATGAAACTCTGGCCTCTATCATTTTTTTTTTCTTTTTAATAATTTAAAAATCACAATTCATCATTTTATGTCAGATGTCAGGCAAATGGGTTTGTGTGTGACTACCATTTGTTTCTTCCTAATAACGGTCGACCGTCGGTAAGCAATGGAAAACATCCGAGCGTACAGGTATTTCTGCCATGAAAGAGCTTTTCATTAAAACCCAGTTGCTGTTCGATGGCGGTCTAAAACAGTAGGACTCTCCATTTTTTTAATAATATGAACGCCCACAATCACAAATAACAGAATATTTTTGGCCAAATATCCAACAAGCGTGGGATGCCAAAGTAAATATCCAAAATACGAACATATCGCACCCTAAATACAAGAGGGTCACAACTCAAAATGTACCTTTTGCTCAAATATGAGCGAGACGTTATCAATAAAACGGTCCGCGGATGACATATGGCAAAAATAAATTTTTTGTTTTTTGGTAGGACTGTTATAAGCTTACATGGCAAATTTCACAGTGATATGTCACATAGTTTGTTTTCTGTGCTACTGTAAACAAGTCAAGCTCGAGTGTGGAAAATTTTGAGTTGTGACCCTTTTGTATTTAGGGTGCGATATGTTCGTTGATAACTATGCATAGATTGCATAAACTTATAAAAGCGACTAGCCTATAAGCCAATATGTGTAAAAAATCATGAAATTAATTTGCAAACTACAGCCAATCTGAAATGACTTCGCCGATTGTAGTATTGTTTTGTTGCTTTAAGTCCTTGAAGTACCACTTAAGCCATTGCGCTTCGTTTACATTTCAAAGCACAAAAAAACAAAATTTTTCGTATGCTTACAAAAATTTAAAAACTGCAAAAAAAAATGGTTCTAACTTGAAACGGCTTTTTTGAAAATAGTAAACATTATTTCTCATAAAATAACACAAATAGCGGATAGGATTTTTTTAAATTTCATAAATTTTCTTTTCGATATGCACCCTAGTATCGTATTTCTTTTAAATCGCGTTAATTTAAAATGCTTAATATAAGATTAGTGTAACACAAATACATTCATTATATCAACTTGAAGCCAGGCTGTCATTAGAAAGTTCAAAAAAGTGGAGTGTGAATGGAGAAACATATTAAGAAAACTAAACCAAGAATATCAATTTATTGAGTACCTTATACTTGTTGTATTGTTGTATTGTAGTTGTTATACGATGACTGTTTTGTGTGATATAGAAGTATGTATTGTGTGCGAGCATACATTTTTGCGCTATGGCCGCTAAATGTTGGAGAAAAGGAAAAACAAAAATGTTTTAAAATTAATATTAAAAATAAAAGAAAAAATAACAGAAAAAAACATAAAAGAAAAAATAAGCAAAATTAGTTCTAACAACTCTTTGTAGAAACTCATTTTGTGCAGAAATATTCTTATTTTGAATTTTCAAAAAATCTTCAAAATTGTGTTATTTTCTTAATAAATCTCAAATTTAAACAAGGCTCATGACTGTCTTAGATTTTCATATCTCAATGGAGGGTGTATGCTAGGAACTTAAGAATTTTCAAGAATATAAACAATTTGTAAAAACAAATATACCTATATATATGTATATGTATATATTTTGCTAAAAAAGAGAAGGACAACTCAACTGAATTGTATGAATAATGTAAAGTCAAGGGAATGGTTAAGTTTCCTTACAAAATTAATTAAACAAACAAACATACTGTAAGTTTAATGTACCTATACTGTATTATGACTAACATGCTACAATAATATAAAAAAATATGCTATATACCAGGTGGTGCAAAATTAATCATCCAATTTTGTTTTTAAATAATTTTTTTCTGAATAAAAAATAAATGGTATTGAGTGATGATGAAGTTTTTATTTTGACCTTTACGTGCTCCATTGCTTGCCTGTTTCTATACTGCAGCTATCTAGTTCACAAGTGTCAAATATGAGTGACATATGACTCCATTTGCAAAAGTTGTGAATCTTCCGATAGGATGATTAATTTTGCGCCACCTTTTGTATCACGCACCATAAGAAACAACCGCTTAAATTCAGAAAGCAGAAAAAATTGCGTTGCACAACAAATACCATTTTCCGATTATCTTTTGGTGTAATTCTTAAAATATTTAGAAAAATTTATTTTTTTAATGCCAAATATTTACTCTCAGTAATAAATTAATATTTTTTGCGTTTTGAAAATCTTATCTGAGTGAGATGCGGTCGCCTCCAGTGCTGATACAAATTTCAGCTGCTTTTACGGCACTTTGCCTTGCGATTCTCAGGCTTTTCGCAGTTCAATTGTCGTTCACTTACCGAATATTGTTTGGTTGTAGGGGTTGCAGGGTCAGCAACTATGGCGAAAAGAAAAATCTACCACCTGGTTGCTAAATTTCATATTAGCAGTTGAACTTAAACAGTAACCATTCATCTTCCGATAAAAAATATTGTAGAGAGGATTGACTTTTTCCATTTCTAGGTGATTTCATTGCTGATGTCGAGATCTTGCAGATTGAAAATGATTCATAGGCAACAATATATTTAAATTCAAACCAAGTAACAACAACATACATACACACGCAACAACTAAGATAAGAGCTCAGCCAAACACCCAATAAACGGTGTAAGTGCCAATTATGTACGCCTATATATAACCAATTTAACCTGATGTTGGAGAGGATCGTGCGAGCCGCAGAACTTAATCGCTCAGGCGCAATATTTTATAAGAGCGTACAATTATTGGCGTATGCCGATGATATTGACATTATCAGCCTTAACAACCGTGCTGTTATTTCTGCCTTCTCTGAACCGGATATGTAGGCAAAGCGAATGGGTTTGGTGGTGAACGAGGATAAAACGATATACCTCCTGCCATCAAACAAACAGTCGGCGGACTTGCGTATCGGCACCCACGTCACTGTTGACAGTTATGATTTCGAGGTTGTAAAGGACTTCGTATGCTTAGGAACCAGCATTAACACCTATAACAATGTCAGCCTCGAAATCCAACGTAGAATCAAGCTTCCCAACAAGTGCTACTTTGGACTAAGTAGGCAACTGAGCAGTAAAGTCCTCTCTCGATGAACAAAACTAACACTCCACAAGACTCTCCTCATGCCCGTCCTTTCGTATGGCGCAGAAGCTTGGACGATGACAACATCCGATGCAGCGATGCTTGGAGTGTTTGAGAGAAAGATTCTGCGTAAGATTTTTGGACCTTTGTACGCTGGCGACGGAGAATATCGCAGGCGATAGAACGAGCGATAGATTCGATGTGGTACCAGCTGGTGGTAGCAGAGGAAGAGGAAGGCCTCCCTGCGTTGGAAAGATCAGTTGGAGAAGAACCTGGCTCCATTTGGTGTGTCCAACCGCCGCCGGTTAACACGAGAAAGAAACGACTGGCGCGCTTTGTTACACTCGGCCAAAATCGCGTAAGCGGTTATCGCGCCAATTAAGAAGCAGAAGAACTCAAGTATATAGGGTGGGAATTTTATGAGCTTTGTTTTTTCAATTTGAAATTTGCTGGAATCTTTTTTCTTTGGCGAAAATAAAAATTAAAATGTGGAATTTTTTTTACTTTTTTTACACTAAACCTCACCATAGCCGCCTTTTTTGGTAAACAAGGAAAATAAGATTACTCATACCCAAAAATCACCGAAAAGATCTGGTGGTATACATTTTTGCACGTAAATTAAATTCTGTGTTCTTAAATGCTCTCCTGCGACTAACAATCTCAAATTAAAAGAAAGTGCTAGTAGTCGCCATACCTTCATGCCACCAATGTAAAACACATAATTTCAGAAGCACTTGGTGGCTGATAGTGGCTTATACAATTGGCTCAAAGAAAAAAAATATCTTGGTTAAATTAAGGATCCTTATTTTAACTAAGAAAAACAATATATATGCCGTTGCGTTAGCGGCCGGTGCAAATAGAGACTACTCCCAAACTCATTACAATGACCAATTTTATAGCATTCCGCTCCACCGCTACTCCTTTCTTGATGCTGTGTGGAGTGCAAAGCACGCGAAGACTATGGAAAGTGGTTTTTATGTCTATTACGCCTGTTTGTGTATGTTAGCATTGGCAGTGATGAGCTAACTGCTTATGGCAAAAACTTCAAATGAGCGAAGAGCAAAAGGCGAAGAACGAACAAGCGATAAGTATATTCGAATCGATGACGCCAAAATGGTAGCGAACCCAGGGTGATAGGGTAAGAACCCAGAATGTTGGTGATGCCATATTAATTTAGCATTCAGACTAAAACCTTAACACTGGTTTCATCAATTCTCTATCCGACTGCTTGACACTATAAGTTCTAGGTCCTCTGGTATATAAGTAAAAGAAGAAAAAAAAATATAAATAAATAATTATTATTCAAAATGGATTTGTGCTTAATTTGAATTTAAGAAAGCAACTCGAACTCGAAGAACCCTGCGTTTTGGAAAATTCAATGCTATAAGGTATCTACTTCTAACAGATATAGTTTGTTTTTAACTCCAAGCTGAGCGCAGTAATACTTGTTAAATTAAGGAAATATTGATATATTATATTAAAAAGATATACGATAAGAAAAAATTTAGAATTTAAGAAGTGAAAAAAATTTGGAAAAAAAACTAAAATTAAACAATATTTGTCAACTTGTTTTGGCAGGCTTGAATTTTATTAAATGTTTCATAAACCTGAAAGACTTGCAATACCTGCTCATATTAAGTACTAAATTTGTATGTTAACTCTAATTAAAATAAGTAATAAATATGTATATAAATGTAATATATACAAGCAGAAAATACACAGTACTAAACAATAGAAAGAAAAGAAGAAAAACTCTTATCAAATACAAAAAGAAGAAAAAAATATTCACTTCACAATTACCTATGTAAATAAAAATACGATTTAAACAGCAGTTTTTTGAGAATTCGATGTTCTATGCCAAAATCAACCAAATGAAAATCAGCTGGACTGAAGCCAAAAAATTATTTTTCAGCCAAGTAAGATACACAAATACATACATACAATATAAATATAACAAATCAAATGCATATTCAGAGTGACAAGTTATTCAAATAGCAACAATTAAAACATCTAACAAAAATACTTATTTACAAGCATGTGTTAGTTAGTGCATAAGTTTTATGTATACAAGTACATATGAAAATAAATGAAAAAAAATCTTACTAATGTCCAAATGGAGTTTCAATAATTTGGAGGATTAGAAAAAACACATAAAAGTTATAGATGAAAAAAAGAAATAAATATATAAACATCTTTTGAAAAGTGCAATTTTACGTTTTGCATGGAAGAGCCGATGGACTTTCACGATAAAGAAGATTTCCAGAAAGCTCGTACTAGATATTTAAGGTCATTATTATTTGGACAATTTTCACATAATTTGACCTGTCATATGGTCCAAAATTTAACCGTTTTCGAGATATACAATTAACTCCCAATTTAAACTACTCTCAATCAGGGGGTTGAAATACCGCTAACAGACAGAGCGACGTATCTCAAAGTAGTGCTAGATCCGAAACTGAGCTGCAGGCCCAAGGTAGAAAAGCGAGTAGTAAATGCTTATGTAGCAAGAATAGCTGGAGTTATGAAATCATGTCCAACAGAGGCACTGAATGTCACACTGAACCTGTTACCACTAGATTTGCAACTAGGATTAACAGGAGCAAATACCGCCATCAGGAATAAAGAGGGTGGTTGTGGGTATGCTAGGGTATTTAGTCATAACACTATTCTTGATTTTCAGAAGCTAAACGGCAATCCATCAGACTACATTATCGCTATCCTAGACTTCAGATTAGATTTAAAGGAAATGTTTCCCCCGCGAAAAGAATGGGAGTTAAATTTAATAGTCAAGGAAGATAACGCCGCACTTTACATCGATGGATCCAAATGGATTGCGGCGTCGGCGCGGGTGTATATTCAAAAGGCCTCGAAACATCCAAGTCATTTCGCCTGGCGAATTGGAATAGCATCTTTCAAGCAGAGGTTCTCGGCATAAGAGAAGTTTGCACGATAATCAGGAATCATCCACAACAACTATCAGAGGAACGTTTTTTTTTATTGATAGTCAAGCAGCCATTTTAGCTATAAAATCACCAACAAACAATTCAAAAATTGTCAGACTTTGCAAAGAAGAATTAAACGCCTGAGCAGGCATGACGGTCATCACTCTCATCTGGGTACCTGACCATAGCAGCGTAGAAGGAAATGAGAAATCGGATGAGCTGACGAGACAGGGGGCTCTCTGTAGAGTATCCGAAGTGGTAGCAGTGGACTGCCCCCGAAGCATCTACAAAAGGGAGATATTTTCGCAATTCCAGAAGCTGGCTGTTGACAGATGGACCAAAACCTATACCTGCATAAGAGCAAAGGATATGTGGCAAGATTACAACAAGTTAAGAACTGACGAGCTGTTACGAAAGCCAAGAACAGGCATCTTTAGAATTACCATACGTCAACAATAATCGGTCATTGGTCTATCGGAGACCATGCTAGGAAGATAGAGTGGTCATATAATGATAGATGTGGAAATTGCAATCAAAAGCTTTCTAAGGAGGGTGAGTGAGTGACCAAGTCTGGGTGTTCTACGGCATGGAATGCTAAGGAAATACTCAATGGAAAACTTGGTAGAAATGGCAGGAAAGAAAATAAATATATCACATAGACAGATTTATAATAAAATCAAGATGGTTTGACTAAAAAACGGCAGTGGTTCTACTTCTGGTGTACCAAAATGGCACCTTTCGTGCTAACTAAGTCCCGGGTGTGTCACCCAGACAGGACCGGAACCAAACAGCCATCCATGCAATTAAAAAAATTTTTTTTTGTTTGCCCTGTGCTCATTTTCTCGTAAAACGTAAACGGTCATATTTTCCCTGATTTTCATTAAAATTATTTAAAATGAAGAAGTCAAAATATTTTTTTAAAAATTGGCACACAGTTTATTTATGTATTAAAATAATATACAATTTTTTTTTTATTTTAATCGAAAAATTTTTTTTTCGAAAAGTTTTCGAAAACTTTAAACTCACATAGAAAGTAATATCATAAAACAGATGTGTGCAAAATGTCAGGGAGATCGGTCAATAACTTTTCGAATTATCTTGTACGCCAATTCGAAAAATATAGTTTTGAGAAAAACGCGTTTGAAATTTGAATACATGAAAATTCCTTTCCCAGTGCTCGAACACAAAGCATAGAGTCGTCACGGTTGACGATCTATAATATAAGAAATACTTAAATTTACGTTCTAAAAATTTTTTTGACATATTCTAAAGGATTATATTAACATTTTATGAAAATAAATTTTTTTTTTTTCGAAATTTTACAGGTATCTGTCCCCTTAAATGTTAGTTCAAGGGCACGATTTGTTTCCTGTTTGTGGTTAAAGCGTATGCCAAGCACTAAAAATCATTAATAAAATTTTAACCAAGCACTGAAAAACTGTATAAATATACTTGTTTTCGTTAAATATTGAAATTCTTTTTGTATTTTGAACTTTGAACTGATGTTTCTGTAAACGTTTGTATGTTAAAATAATTCTATAAAAAAAATTCATTGACCGTAAATGACAATCCTTTCCTGGAAAAAAATTTCCATTTCCTGAAAAAAAAACAGTGTACAGCCGTCATACATCTCTACCAAAAACAAAATTAAAATAAAAAAACAAAAAAAAAAAGAATGTTGCGTATGACATGTGCAGCTTGCGATTAACGACCGCACATCTATATGGACACATCGATATTGACCAGTTTTTAATATTTCAATATTTTATTTAATATTCACTACTTTTTTTCATAAAAAATTATATAAATCCAAGTTTGAGTTATTCAAATTCATTTCTTCACAACTTAGAAACATTTCACAAACTTTTCATGCCTACTCCAAAGCTTTTAATTAAAATTTATAGTAAAATGTTTGGTATGCAATTTTATAGCTCCTTAAATTTGAGTTAAACAAAGTGGAAGTTTGAAGTGCCTGAAATACTTGTCGACTTTTGTTACATTTTTTTCCCCTGACATTATATGACCTAAGAGAAAACGTAAACAAAAAAATGTCCGTGATTTTTTAGTAGCCAGCAGCCTAGCTATGTATTGGCGAGGTAAGGCTATAAATCGTCAACATATGCATGTAGTCGTAACACATAGCGCTGGAATGGAAACTACTACCAGGTCACACGAGGCATGAATGAAGTTAAATTTTACCATTTTCTAACCTTTCCAGAAAAGCTAAAGTAGTTGGAAAATATTTAAGGATTTAAAACGAAACAAAAAAATATAACAAAAAAGAAGCAAATGTAGGCAGGCAAGCCCTTCTTTTACTCAGGTATGCGACTTTCATTATCCATTAGTGTTTTGCATTTGGCGCTGCTGAATGTTTGACAACCGTTTATCATTGAATTAAATTCCAACTTCACTTAATTTCACTTCAGCCTCTACTTGCAGTAACTCCATTCACACCACCATCACACAGAATGCAGACAAAGAGGTGTCGTTCAGCATTTTTGGGTAGTCCACTTCATATTTTATGTAAATCTCAGCGGAGCTCAACAAGCAAGTTGGCAACAAGTTTGTCGCCGTTTTTGTAAATGCTGATGTTACTTTTCTTGTTATTTTCAGCTTCTCTATCAACTTTGCTCGTAGTCATACATTAACATCATCAACACCATCAACTTCATTACAGCCATCACAATCGTCATCATCATTAGAACTCGACATTCCATTCTTCTTCTACAGCTGTTGAATATTTGAACACTTAGCGTACGGTGTTTGCCTGCCAAGGCGCAAGCCAAGTCGAAGTATATGTGTGTAATTGGCACGTACACCCGTTTTGGGTGTTTGGCCGAGCTTCTCCTCCTATTTGTGGTGTACGTCTTGATGTTGTTGCGCAAATGGAGGGACCTACAGTTTCAAGCCGACTCCGAACGGCAGATATTTTTTTATGAGGAGATTTTTCATGGCAGAAATACACTCAGAGGTTTGCCATTGCCTGTCGAGGGGCGACCGCTATTAGAAAAAAACTTTTTTCACCAAAACTTCGAGTCTACGATCTCTCTTGATTCCGAATGATAGTCTCGTGCCAATCTATTCGGCTACAGCGACCGCCAGCCAAGTCGAAGTGCGCGCTAAAAAAAGGGGCTGTGTGCGTAGCGTAGAAAGAGCAAAATTGTGTAGCCAGCGACTAAAACGCAGTGAAAGTTTTACTTAAAAAAAAGTGGAAATAATAAACGCCTGGGCAGTTGGCTATGTGCATGTACATATGTATGTATGCATGTATATATGCATCAACTTGTGATTGGCTTTGATATTCCGTTGCTGCTTGTATGTGTTTATATTACACCACATTTGGCTTATTGCCCGTTGAAGTGTGAGTTCAGAATGTACTCTATTCAATGCTATAATCTGATTCCATTGGTTTATCGGTATTTATTCGGTTAGCAGAAAATTTATTTGGCTTTCAATTTAAAAGTTTACAACTCTGTGTCAATTTCCATTGCTTGAGGCTACAATTTGTGGTCAAATAAACCGTCTGATCTTTCATAAACTTATGGAATGCTGCATTTTATTAATATGCACATATTCGAGTATCAACATAGCTGCAAAGTTCTGTATATAATATAAGTGCTGCGAATTCTCACTATCTTCCCCCTACACTCGCCACTCAATTTACCCTAAGCAAGTCAGAGCAAAATGTTAGGAAGATAACCATATAAGTATAGTTATAATATTATTTGGACACTATTTAAAAGTAAGTCCAGTAAGTAAGTTGAAGGCATATTCTTTGAAAATTTGAAAATGGCTGCAAATAAAATGAAGCTTTAGAAGCTATTTTTACTATTGGGTGTGGGAATAAATTTCCCTCCTTTCTTAGCTAATGTTACGAATTATTTAAAGAATTAAATAATAGATTATATTATGTGAAGTATGTGCCATTGGAAGCTACAACTTTACTCCATCTTTCAGGCAGCAGATTATAAACTATCTGATCCGAAAGTACAATGTCTAGGGAATACGGCGGGTGGGGCAAAATTTCCCAATTCAGTCCCTCTAAATATTTCTGGACCGATTTAGCAACGTGTGGCCTGGTAAAATCAGTTTGTAATGTCTACCGTCCCATTTCGCCCGCTTTTCTTTGAACGGTACCGAGCTGCAGTCGGTAACGATCGCCAGTGATGGTTTCAGATGGTTTAGATGACAGCCTTCTGATCCCACCAGATGCACAACATAACCTTTGAAGCATGAGTTTTTTCGCTGTCGATGGACCTGGTTCACCTGGCAGGCTCCATCATTACGGTTATCATAATAGATCCATTTTTCATCGCCAGTGTCGATGCGATCGCGGAAAACTTTTTTTTTTGTTGTTCAAGAAGCATCTCACATGCCACAAAATGTCACTCGATACACTTCTCTTTCAACTGATGTTGCACCCTGGAGTGTGATGATGGTAAATACTGATCAGTATATGACACTTTTCAGCTGCACTTTTCTTTAAAAGGTAATAATGAAACATGACTTGCCGCAAATGCTGTTTTTTCGGGACGAACGTAATCATTTCTGTCGTCAGATAAAAAAGGATCTTTACGCTTTAAACGAATGCCAACTGCTGTGATCGAGACCTCACATGTACACCTTCATATCATCAGTACATTACTAGAGCACACACAAAAATAGTATCAACAGCGACAGCTCTCTTACGCGGGCGGAAAGAAAAAAAATTGTACATCACTTGGTATTCCGTGCCAGAAGTTTTGAAATCGTTTGCATGCAATTTTAATATGTTTCCCTTCTCAGTTTTCTTGACCTCGATAAATATGTTCTAGATTCTAACTTTAAAATTGATCGCCCAAACGATTTTTTTTAACTCTAAATGATATTTCCTATAGTTTATGTCCCATTTTTTGCGCACTATTTATTTATTTTATACTCTATATTTATATTTTTTTATAAAAAAATACGCTAATGCCCATCTTCGTTGATTCGGCGACTTCTATTTTAGTTTGAGGTGCATTGCTTCCGATGTGAAATAAATTCAAACTTTTTGTGTGCTTAATAAAATACTTTTATGTGATTATATATATGTAAATTGTTAGATATTTTAAGTTTTGCATACATTTTTTAACTTTAAACCATTCTTTTAAAGTATTGTAATCTGAAACTCATTCACGTCATCGATTCGACAAGGAAGTGCCTTCTAGAGTTAAAAATATTAGGATCGTAATAAAGTTCGTAGCGTTTTTAACGAAGACTTTTATTTAAACAAAAAGCAATAATTATATCAATAAGTTAATCAATTATATATTCGCCTTTGCTGTTTACACCCTCTTCCTACCTTCCGACCAATTTTTGTATGCCGTTCCGCCAAAAATCGCCTGGTCGGGTGTCAAAGAAAGTGTTGAGCCAGCTTACGACGGATACTGAAGGACGTCCCATTCGATATCGGCTTTGACGACTTCTGCAACATGTGGCCTGGCGTTGTTGTGAAGAGGTATGGTTTGACCATGCGATCTGGTTTTTTTCAGTCGAATAGCCTCATTTAAGCGATGTAGCTGGGCAATGTAGAGCTCCTTGTTGACCGTGGCATTCTTTTCGAGTCTTTCCCAGTGTACCATTTAGATGAAGATCCGGCTTGACTCTCGCCTTTGGGGTGTCTCCTGGAGCCACCCACCCCTTTCTTTGCTTCATGTTGATATATAGGCACCATTTCTCATCTCCCGTGACGTTTCGGTACGAAAGGAGCTGTTTATGACTGCGTGTTGCTCCATGGCGGGCGAGATGCTGAGAAGCAATTTAAAGGCGACTTTTTTTGTTTACGTTGAGCTCGAGAGGCACCCAGGTTCCCAAATGTTCGGTAAATTTCATTGAATCCAAGTGAATGAGAATCATTTATTGATTACAGTTCATTTTTTCGGCAATTCACGGCTGGCTTGGTGACCGTTCTCTTTCAAAAGTGATTTGAGACGTTCTTCATCGAATTGGGAAGTCCTTACACTGCGCGACGTGTCATCGACGTCATAGTCGCCATTTTTGAACTTTGCCAACCATATCCGGGTTGTAGATTCGCCATACACGTCGCAAATGTCTCTGGCTGGTTCTGCAGCTTTTTGACCTCGATGAAATGTAAAGAAGAGCAGGTGTTGTAAATGTTGATTTTTGCCTCCTGTGTATTCCATTTCTAAGTCTCGAAACTAAAAAAAAATTAAATAGCTCAAAAATACAATTAACACAGTTTTGTAGAGCAGAAAGAGTTCTATCGAATGAATACTTAGCCTTTGCCAAATAGTAGCAAATAAATCGGTTTAAAGTAAAAGAAAATATAAAAACGCTATTAACTTATTCCCCAACCCAATAGTAAATATGGTAGCCATATTGTTAGCCTGGACCTAATAACTTTATAACACATTGCATATGTAATTTTCAAAGATGCCATCTCAAATAAATTTATGCAAAAAAATGATATTAACTTTTTACAAATTTTTGAAGGCTTTTGAACTAAAAAGAATTCAGTCATTAGCAGCATTTGGCATATACCATTCATGCATATTTTTCATTAGATTTCTCTTCAAAATGGGTTTCCACTGACGCTTTTAGCGGACTGTATTCCGAAAATTTTCGCCAGCGTAACTTGAATTTGAAGGAATTAATAACTAACTGGGAACAAGTTCCGGATTGTAAAGTGGTTGATTCTAAACTAAGTTACTCGATCAGGAGCGTGACGCAATTGCACAGAAAATATGTATGCAACGGAGGAACGAAATGCTGGGTCTCTAAGACATATACCGCTCGGTTTTTAGAGACTTACATTAATTTAGGTAACTTTTATGCAACTTTTTAAGTTCGATTACAACAAATGGAGTTTTCAAGATCCAGCACCAGAATGTTGCAGTACTACTTTTAGATGACTTTATTATTGTTCATTGTTTTTGTTTATTGCTTTATGAAATATAATAAAATATAAGTTAATTTTAAGCCGTTCTGCCTTTTATTTTTTGTAACTAGGTAATTTTTTTAACAGGTAATTTCTTTAATTTTTTTTGGTTTTTCTAAGGTATTTTATATTTCTTCCAGTTTTCTAACTTTTTTATATACTTTATTCTTACTTTTATTTATATTATTTATTGTTATTGTTTTCTTTCATTTATATTTTTGTAAGTATTTTAAATATATTTTTTGGAGATATGATCAATTTTTTTTTCTTCTTTAATATTTTTTTAAATTTTAGTTATAAAATATCAATTAATTTAAGCCTTTTCCACTCTTCCTTTTTGTAACTAGGTAATTTTTTTAACAGTTAATTTCATTAATTATTTTTGGTTTTTCTAAGGTATTTTATATTTCGTCCTGTTTTCTAACTTTATTATATATTTTATTTTTACTTTTCTAATCAACTTTTTTATAATTTTTATTATGAATTTTCTTATTATTAAATATGGTTTTTTTTAATTTATAATATTTTGTAAGTTTGTAATTTATTTTGTTTTTAATTTATTTCAATTTTATTTTATTTTTTTTTTAATGTAGCGTTTTTATTTTTTAATGTAAAAAATGTATATGCAAATTTATGTGTAATTTTTTAAATTAAACAAATTTTTTATATGAGTTTTTATATACTGTATTTTTATTTTCTCATTTTTCTAATTTATATTTAATTTATTTTTTTTTAATGCTTTATTTTAATTTATTAATTTTTATTTTTTTAAGATTACTATGAGTAATCGTCCCCTTTTAAAATTTTTATAGTTCACTACTTTCTATATGCATGTGTATACTAATATAAAGTATTAGTATGATTTCAGAGAGATATTCAATAATAAATTATTTCACTTATTATCCAAACTTATAAAATTTCATACATTTTTATTTATGATTCTTCTTGAAATTGATGAAGCGCAGCAAAAGCAGTTTTTTTTTTGCAGAAAAAGGTCCATCGAAAGCGAGTAAAAATATATCAAACTATGCACAACACTTGCAAATTAGTTACAAGTAGACGGCAAATACACACAAAGTTTTACTCACACCAATAAATATAAATTTATATGCGAGTATAGGCTGTGTGCAATCAGAATACTATTTACTTGAGCTACAAACTTGGCAGCTTCTTTGCATTGCTGTGTATTTATGAACACTAATGTAAAAGTTTTAACTTTTCAACATAAATATCGATTTCATTTAGGTAAGCAAAAAGTTTCATCCTTCCACTTATTTACTAAATTAAATAAAAAAATTCAAAAGGCAGCACTACGTGGCTTTCCATTTCAAAGTTTTAATTTTCTCTCATAAATTTTACTAGAATATTTATGGAAGTTTTGTGCAATAATTTCTCAACAGATTGCCAATCTCTTTGAAGCGATAAACTCAACCATTTTAGTTTATTTATCGTAGTTGAGTCATCGTTGTTTCCTGATAGTCAGCTTCATTTGGTCTTTTCACTGGAAAATACGTTAGCCAATCTCATTGTGCATCTACAAGTGGCAAGATATAATGGCAAGTGCTATTCCACTAAAGTGCGTTTATGTGGTAGTTTGTAGCAGAAAGTGAATACGGGGAGTATAAATAAATATCTTCAAACGAATTACATTTAATATTTTCTCGAGGCATATGGCGACCAAGCTTTTACAACAGAAATAGTTTTAATTTTGATGCTGAAGTTTAATAGCTCCTTGGAGCACCGCAAAATGTTCGAAGACGCAAAGTTGAGAGTATTATATCCCCGCCAGATGTTAAATACAAACTAAATACACAAAAGTAATTGAGCAATTGAGAGTTAATCCCACCACAGGCAGCAAACTTTTCAAAGTGCTTATATTGGGTTGGGGAAAAACTAATGTCGTATTTTGTCAATTGAGCGCGACATTTAAACATATCTTGCGTTGTACTTATTGCATCGGATCACACTAAACGGCGATTTGAAGACGACAATCTGTACTACAAGTGTCTCTTTGACAGTGTTGTGATCGTACGTTTCAGTCTTAAGTTATAGCGCGTCAAAGATGGAGTCCATCAAGCAAGAAATTCGTCATATTTTCCGTTTTTACTACCTTAGTGGTAGAAATGCAACGAAGGCGGCGGCAAAAATTTGTGAAGGCCTGATACTGTAACGATTCGTACAGCACAGCGTTGGTTCGATCGATTTCGTTCTGGGGTAGTAGATGTCGAAGATGCACCACGTACTGGTAGGCCAATCGTCGTAGAGGCTGATAAAATCGTTGAAATTATACAAAGATACCGGCATGTGAGCATTCGCTCGATTAGTCAGGAACTAGGTGTAGACCACAAAACCGTTTGGAACCATTTGCAGAAGATTGGATTGGAAAAGCTGGATGTTTGGGTGCCACACGTGTTGACGCAAAAAAATCTCTTAAACCGAATCAACGCTTGCGATTCTCTGCTAAAACGGAATGAACTTGACGCATTTTTGAAGCGGATGGTGACTGGCGATGAAAAGTGGATCACGTACGACAACGCCAAGCGAAAAAGATCGTGGTCGAGAAGCGACGAGCCGACCCAAGCCATGGCCAAGGCCGGATTGACCGCTAGGAAGGTTTTGCTGTGTCAACTATGGCCAGACCCTTAATTCGGTCCTCTGCTGTGAGCAACTTGACCGTTTGAAACAGGCGATTGACCAGAAGCGGCCAGAATTGGTCAATAGGAATGCTGTTGTGTTCCACCTGGACAACGCTCGTCCTCACACATCTTTGTGTGACCCACCAGAAGCTACGGGAGCTCGAATGGGATGTCCTATCGCACCCACCACCAAGTGACTATCATCTCTTCCGGTCCATGCAAAACGCTCTTGGTGATACCAAGTTGGCCTCAAAAGAGGCTTGCGAAAACTGGTTGTCTGAGTTTTTTCCAAATAAGGGGGGGAATAGTGAAATTGCCTTCTAAATGGGAACAAGTTTGCGAACAAAACGGGGCATATTTGACTTGAATCGGATAATCCTAAGTACGTTAAATACTATTATTTTTATTAAAATAAAAATAGAAGAAAAAGAAAATGAAAAAAAATAAAAAAATGTTTGCTGAGAACACCGAGTCGTATTTACTCATTATTACGCCTTTCAGTTATTACTCCTTTCAATGCCCGTCTAAAGGTTGTTTTTTTGTCGGTACAGACTAGCAAGTACAGCACTCAGACACAATTAAGTCCATTGTATTGTACTCGGTTTCCCATTTTAATTTTCTTTACATCTACCCGACCTCTCCGAAGAAATCTAAGTAGATCTTGTGGTGCCACGGAGCCAAGGTGGTCGCTTCTTAACACATCAGTGTCAAAGACCTCAAGCTTGATTCGAGCTAAGGCCGCCGTCTCATCCTTCTCTCCGCATGCTAGGCAGAGTGCAATGTCTGAGATGCCTACCTTTTAAGTGGCAATTTGCTACTAAAGTCCAAAACCGCAATAAGGTCCTCAAATCGCTTGCCGGCAGTACTTGGGGCAAAGACAAAGCAATGTTCCAGGCGACATTTAAAGTAATTATCTGGCCGTTTTTGAACGATCCTGCGCTTGTCTGGTCGCCTGGAACTGGTGGTTCGCAGTGGAGTGAGCTTCAGAAATATCAAAATACTGCAAACAGGACAGCCATGGAATGCTTCCTGGTGTCCTCTCCTCCAACATCTACACAATGAGGCATGAATGCTTCGCAACATTGCAATGAGCTCAAGAAAATGCTCAGCAAACAGTTTCTGTTTGGGTGCTACGAAAGGTTTCACACCTGCCGGCACGTGCTAGAATCTGAGCCGCCTCCCCGGCACATCAGGAGGCATCTCTTCAACTATTCTGACGAGAATCAGGGCAAAACGAATCTACAAACTCGACCGGACAGTATAGAGACAGACGCTAAATGACATTCATCGGGGTACAATTACTCCCTTCCTAAGCTTCCACCGAGAGACCCGCGTAACTTTATCTTAATAACATTATGGATACTGTAGCAGACTAAACTCCTACCTATCCACGCAATAATAACCACCTTTTCACATGCCGCATCAAACATGCTCACCTAACACCCCCTCCATATGGAGCCATCCTGTCGAAACAACACATTCAGATCGGTATATTTCTTTGTGTTTAACATTGGTGTGAATCTAGGAAGTTGAGTGATTTTATTCTTCCATCATGACAACGCACCACCTCATGCCTAAGCAATTGTAATCGCAAACTTAACAAACGTAGCTCCCCCGGATCGTTTGGACTATTATTTGTTTACCAATTTGAAGAAATGGCTGACGGGAAATTTGTTTGTATTCAAACCAGGAGGTGATAGCAGAAACGAATGGCTATTTTTCAGACTTGGCCAAATACTATTATTTGGAAGGGATTACCAAACTAGAACAGCGATGGATGAAGTGTATGTATAAATTGTAGAAAAATAAAAACGCTTTTCCTCACAAAACTGAGAGATTTTTATTTGCACTGACTATTCAAATTACCCTCGTATACATATAAGTAAAATCAGAAAGAACCTAGTAACAATTCATATCTAGGGTGTTTTTCCCGATCACCCTGTATATGTACTAAAATGACGCTGAGTATGACCATTGTAAGGGGTGTTAAAGCCTTTTGAAAGAAAACGAGGCTTGCGAAAAGGCGACTTGCTTCTCAATTCTCCTAATCGGGTTTTAAAAAGCTTTCTACTAACATACGAATAGGATACTGAAGTCGTTGGTCTTTCCACCAAGTTCGTTTGAGCGGGCTTCTACAGAGAAAAGTGCAAAAACAGGTAACAAAGCAGTAATGAAGCACCAAAAGGCCTTGCATATTGATCAAGAAGAAATGACTTTCTTTACTTGAGATATTTATTAAATAAAATTTGAATTACAACTGTACTTTTTGGAGCTTAGTTATAACTTTAACATGCGGTTTTGTCTTATGTGTACTTTTTGAGCTTTCAAAAGCTTTAAGGATTCCCAATATATAGATACAAACCTCTTGAATTTCCGGCGGCAGCTTTAAGGGTATCCGTATAACTGCTTTTATATGGTGAAACTCTTTGGTGAAACCTTGAACTTTATTGCTGAAAACACTTTTTTGATGTGTGGGTATGCTTTATTATTACTAGCCCAATAGACCATCTGATAAGCGAACTCACATTGCACTTGAGAACAAGCCTACATCAGCAGTTAATTTTAAACTTCCACAAATATCGCCTTTATATATATAACTAGCAAACCCCGCCCCCTTCGCAGGGCACACTAAAATAGAATAGATATGGTTTAGAACAGAAAATATATGGTTTTCATATTATTTATTTCTTTATCCTTTATTCAAGCGCTTTGGCATAAACAATATTTTTTGTTTTTCTATTTGTTTTTGAGTAAATATAAAATATAAATTGAAAATCAGGAAAAAAGAAGATTGTTTTTAAATTTCAAATCAACGCATATGAATAAACAATCGTCGTTTTTCCTGATCATCCATGAATTTTTCGTTTCAATTTATATGTTTTATTAAGCATTGGAGCTTTTTTAACCATTATCCATTTATATTTTTCAAAAAAAAAAACGAAAAAAATTGTTTTTTCCACGAACACATAATTTCATTAGGATTTCACATTAAATTCTCAAATTCGTAAGAAATTATTCACTGTTCCAAAATACACTCCAAAAAAATTCACAAAAAATTTTTACATGTTGCACTTACGTTTTTTCTTTATGGCATCCAAATCAGAAAGAAGTATTGACACATTGTAACTCACACTGTCAATTTGACAATTCAGTTCCGCCCCAAGCGTTAAAAAAGTAAGCGACATTACGGCTGGCTCAAAAGAACGCTGTACCCGTTGCTACTGCTCCGAATTACAACGAAACTTTACGAAACCCATTTTCAATACTTACTTAACAATGTGCATAAGTTTGGTTTAATTCGGTGCAAAGACACGGTGGGTCCACGTTTTGGCATATATTTCGAGACCCTAGTCATCAATAGGTATGAAAATTACCCCGTATTAAAGCACTTATCAACAGCTTTCATTTGATACCCATATTGTACATACACAACCAAAGGTTACCCGGGTCCACGTTTTGACCTATATCTCGAGACCCTAGTCACGTAGCGGCATGAAAAATACTCTGTACTAAGGAATTCACCAACAGCTTCAATTTGATATCCATATTGTACAAACACATTCTAGGCTCCACGTTTTGGTCTCTATCTCGAGACCCTAGTCACGGAGCGGCATGAAAAATACTCTGAACTAAAGCATTCACCAACAGCTTCCATTTGATACCCATATTGTACATACACGTCCGAAGGTTACCCGGGTCAACGTTTTGACCTATATCTCGAGACCCTATCTACCAATAGGTATTCACACTATACGGAAAACATCTTCAATACCTACTTAACAATGCGTGTAAGTTTGGTTTAATTTGGTGCAAAGACACGGCGGGTCCACGTTTTGGCATATATTTCCAGACCCTAGTCATCAATAGGTATGAAAATTACCCCGTATTAAAGCACTTATCAACAGCTTTCACTTGATACCCATATTGTACATACACAACCAAAGGTTACCCGGGTCCACGTTTTGACCTATATCTCGAGACCCCAGTCACGGAGCGGCATGAAAAATACTCTGTACTAAAGCATTCACCAACAGCTTCAATTTGATATCCATATTGTACAAACACATTCTAGGGTCCACGTTTTGGTCTCTATCTCGAGACCCTAGTCACGGAGCGGCATGAAAAATACTCTGAACTAAAGCATTCACAAACAGCTTCCATTTGATACCCATATTGTACATACACATCCGAAGGTTACCCGGGTCCACGTTTTGACCTATATCTCGAGCCCTATCCACCAATAGGTATCCAAACTATACGGAAACCATCTTCAATACCTTCTTAACAATGTGTGTAAGTTTGGTTTAATTCGGTGCAGACACGGCCGGTTAGCGAACACACACAAAAAGTTGACTTTATTTTATATATAAGATTTTTTTCAGTATGTGTCCGAAAAATCCAAATATCTTACGGAACCCTATTTTTTTCCAAAATAAAATGTAATCCATGTTACTCTTGGATAATGTAGTTTTCGAATGGAGAAAGAATTTTTAAAATCGGTGCAGTAGTTTTTGAGCATATTCGTTACAAACAAACAAACAAAGTTTTCCTCTTTATAATATTAGCATAGATTGGCGCGTACACCCTTTTTGGGGGTTTGGCCGAGCTCTTTCTCCTATTTGTGGGGTGCGTCTTGATGTTGTTCCACAAATGGAGGGACCTACAGCTTCAAGCCGATTCCGAACGGCAGATGTTTTTATGAGGAGCTTTTTCATGGCAGAAAACCACTCGGAGGTTTGCCATTGTCTGCCGAGGGGTGACCGCTATTAGAAAAATGTTTTTATTAATTTTGCTTTCACCGAGATTCGAACCAACGTTCTCTCTGTGAACTCCGAATGGTAATCACGCACCAACCCATTCGGCTACGACGGCCGCCATCACTACTCGTTCACTATGCTATCGCCTTTAGTAAGTTAATTAAAAGGGCAATTCAAAAGAATTTGACAAAGAAAAGATTTTCATAATTTTAATGTTTTTAAGGCATTCTTGAAACACACTTACACTTAATACAAGAGAGTTTTAACCATAATTGCGTAAGATGTATTTTGTGCATGGAAATCTCACTCCATAATAAGGCAAGCAACTTGAGTACAATAATTATAATAAGCTTCAAGGATTTATTTTGCTATTGCGATGTATCTACAAGCATTAGAGAATGGTTTTTCAATCGACAGAAAACAATCGATATAATTCGTTGTGTTTATGAATTAGTGTCACCGTCAGTGATGCCATGAAATGGTGGAAAATAGCTCAAAAAGGTAAAAAAAAGGATTAAAATTAATTTTTCTTGATTTTCTCAATTTTCGGACAAGGCAATCCCTTGTTTTTACCACACCAATAAAAAACACCAAAATAACTTAAATCTTACGTTTTTCAATTACATTAACTGAAAATTAATATATTTTTCTTTGTACAGTTTCGAATGATTTTTCATTACTTCGAAATGAATGCGATTGATATTATTCAGTCAAGAGGCTTTTATTTTGTGATGCGACTTTAACCAACTTATTTTTTTTACTATATTCTTTTGCCAAAGTGGGCCATAATTAATCATCCAATTTTGATTCTAAATAACTTTTTTCTTAATAAAAAACAAAAAAATACCAGTCTAACGGTTAGAGGCGATAGAAGTGAAACCTTCCGTAAAACAAACTGAGAGAGAATGAGACGAAAGCAGCATTAGGAGCGGGATAATTATAGGTTCATTATAATATTCCTATAAAGTCCATATTTTATTTTCTTCATTTTATTATTATTCATCCTCAATGTTTTCAATTTCAACAAATGATACGAGTGGCTTATGATAGCTAAAATATTATACAAATGCTTTGGTTTCGATGTTGTCAACATATCTTTGAAATACCGCGTCAATTGTAGTTTTTGATCGTGTTGTCGATTCAGTGCGATTGTTACACATTTTTAAATTGAATGTTGTATTGAGAAAGTCAATTATAGGAACCGGTGTGTCCAATGCAAAATTTACGTTAATCTTACGTCTTAATCTTTTCTAAGTATCCGCGATACTTCTGGTGTATACTTTATTAAATTTTCATGAATGAATTCCTTGATGCTATTTATTGATTGATTCGGTGAAATATAAATTGGCACAATTAAAACTGTTTTTCCATTGCTCAATCTGGTTTCGCATGCACATATTTCTCCCACTTTAGCGAGCTGAACAGACAGTGATTCTAGTTATGAGCGTCGTAACGCGTATATTACACAGACGTATTAACATACACACAAACATTCGTAGGACGCTTGGTCTAAGCAAGTATTAGGTAGTGTAGTATAGGTATACATAATGCCTTCTCGCTCACCGTGGCTCCGTAATACGCAGGCGCGCACACATACGTACTAGCATACATACAAACATACATACGTATGACGCTTGAACTAAACACCAAAGCAAGTAATAGGCAGTGTAGTAAACATACTACAATACTCACTATACTAGCGTGGCTCAGCAGTACGCAGCCACACACATATACCTATATCAATATATAACGCTTCGTAGCCAAGAGTTGGGAGGCTACTAAGCACCGCACAAAGAGGAGACGGAGAATAGGGAACGCTGTATAACTGTGTTCTATCTCATTCTCTCGCAG
The DNA here is from genome assembly GCA_037575425.1 of Anastrepha fraterculus. Lineage (NCBI taxonomy): Eukaryota > Metazoa > Arthropoda > Insecta > Diptera > Tephritidae > Anastrepha > Anastrepha fraterculus. Next base: position 30,226 of record JAYXIM010027239.1, read on the forward strand.
GCTATATACTATAAGATCTATATGTATGTCTCTTTTTAGTGTCGCTTTTTCGTTTCATCGAGTCTCAAATCACTCCCAACGATTGTAAAGAACTTTTCACTTCAAAAACAGTAATAACTTTGAGTGATTAAAATCTTGATTTGAACCTTTATAATTTTTTCTGTTAAGTGGAAAAGACGATATCCGTCAAGTGGTCACCAGTGTTGATACACCTTTGAGCCTGCTTTAGTGATTCCATGACTTTCCGGTAGATTTGTGGTGATAGCTGATAAATGCTGCTTTTATCTGTGGCTTGTTGGTATAAATCCGTGACTTCAAGTGGTCCCAAAAAAAGAAGTCTGGAGTGGTTAAATTATTCGATCTTGCATACGGCCATGCCAAATCGCTGAAACGAAAGATTAGGCTACTAGGAAACAATTTCTCCACAATATCCGTTGTGACCCGTGCTTTACTCGCGCTACACCGTTTTGAAACCAATTGTTCACCATGCTCCGCTCACCTAATCCCGGCAGTAAGAAGTAGTTTATCATTAGCTCTGCAGCATTCACCAGTAAAAGTGAACGTATTGCCGCTGTCCGAAAACAAACACGGCCCAATTACTCCTTTGTGTGAACGCCGCATCACAAAGTGACTTTGAGATAATGGGATTTTCAGCTTCAGCGCATTAAAACAAAAATTTTTTTTATTGACATAACCGCATAAGTGGAATAGCGCTTCGTCGCTCATGATGATGGCACAAAATCTTCCTCTTCGTTGGTGAGATTGAGAATGGCTTGATCGTAATTCACACGCGACTGACGTTCAGCTGGCATTAACCGATGCACTGTTTACACCTTGTAAGCGAATTTATGTAAATCTTTAACTAAATTTCTCTGCAGTGTGTGTCTTGATGCCCAATTCTAGGACCCGTCGTCCGGTCGATGTTTCTTCGTACTTAGCGACATCGCCAGCTACAGCCGTGATATTCTCGGCCAAATGGCCAGTGCAGTTGTGGTCACGGTCCATAAGATCTTGTGTGGTTCCAGTCTGTTCGAAGTCGAGCAGCTATGCCCCAAAGTGATTGCCCAGCTGGCGCGTCAGGATCCATAAATCAATGATTGTTGGTCAAAAAAATTTTCTTGGTACTTCCGTATGTTGGACCGCATCAAAAAACATGTAAAAGATTGGAGGAGAAGCTCGGGCAAGCAATTAGCAGACCAAAGTCTACTTTCACAGATAGAAATAAATAAATTTTATTTTGAATAATTTGTGTGTTTTATTTAATTTTCGGCCTTGAGCTCAGTTTAATGAAAATAATATTTACAATTTGTCAGCCAAAAATGAATTGCATAGTAGAATTTATTATTTGTGTTCCAGAAACATAATTTACTATTTGAATGTAAAGGTGAACAGCCATTTTGCTACACTTCGTATTGCCTTAGAAGTTGCAAGTTTTTCTTACTGTCGATACACAATTTCAAGCTGCTCTGAAATAATGCTTTAATGCGATAAGGGTAAGGCGAAACTTTTGTAATGCATACACAACCAAACCGACCAAACTGTTGTAAATGTTAAAGCAAAACATAAAAGCATAAATGCATTTCAACCAGAAAATTTTCAACTCAGTACAGCTTTTCCTAAAAGAACATCCTTCCGAGCTTTCCGAAATACATTGCAAGAACTTATTCAGCAAATAACATTTAGTATTTAAGGCCGGCGGGCCAATTAAAAGGTAAAAAAAATCGATTTTTTTTTTTCCTGAAATCAATAGCTTAGATATTCAAGAACATGAGACACAAATTTTCAGAGTTAAATTCCAAGTATTTGCAGAGCTACAGAGCCCAGCGTAGTGCGGCGTCGAGCAACCGTACGCTTACTTTGAAACTTTGAAGCGCGTTTTCTCGGCTTTTCATTTTCACGATTTTACCTAATTTATGTACACGATTGCAAGAAAACTAAACGAGCTATCCATTTCATTCAAAATGCGTTATCTTCAGTATTGTTTTCTCTTCTATGTGAACTAAAAAAAACATCCAAAAACTTTTTTTAAGCGACTTTTTTACCCAGTTGAAGAGTTTTTTTTTCCTTGAAAAACCACTTTTTTTTCTACCTTCCCCAAAAATTCGAATTTTACGTGTTTCTCCCAATTTTCTTAGTTCACATCGAAGATAATTACATCAAAATTAATAATCTTTTTTTTTTTGTTTTCCGATGTAAATTGCAAGTTGTATCTTGTACAGAAGTTGGATACTTCAGTGGCAAGGCGCTCTGGGAATCTATTGATAACTCGGCTTACAATATATTGTTGGAGATTGTACAAATTTTTTTTTTTAGTTCAAATATATATTAAACTATCCCCAAAACTTCATTTGGCTAATTGTTTTTTTTCTCATCCTACAACGCTTCGCGAAAACTACTGAATTTAGGGCATCTAATTGGCCCGCCGGCCTTAACTCAGCAGTAAAGTTTTCCTTTTTATATCGGAATGTCAAAGCTTTTTTAACGTGAAAGCAATCAGTGCACTTTTATTTATTTAGTCCTAAATTTTCTAATGTTAATCGATCTGGACTAAGCATTCATAAACGCAAGCGCTTTTTTCTTAAAGCAAGGCTCGTTTACGAGCCCACTATATCTTCCCTCACGCATCCAAGCCGTAAATTTACAGGATAGAAAAAAGTCAATCGCTGGTATGAGTCGACATTTCAAAGGTTAGTGAAAAAATTTCAAGAAACTAGTTCCGTCGAGGATAGAAAAATGACTGGCGGACCAAAGCTGGGCGTTCTGTTGAGAATATTGCTACTGTAGCGCAATGTGTTGGTCAACAACTTTCAACATCGATATCTCGACGTTCTCAACAAATACTCATTCATGAATGGACTGTTTGGCGGATTTTACCTGTGCACTTTTCATATTTAATTGTTAAGAGTCGTATTTTGAATAAAAATATTGAAACTTAAGTTTTTGCATGTTTTATTTTAAACCAACATATCTAATGCATCTTTTGAAATACCCTTTACATATGCGTCCATGTATACAAGTTTAAGTCCAAAATAAACAAGTTTTTGATAGCGCCATCAAGTTTTGTTTTAAAATCGGTAAAACTTTTCCCGAACCATTTGAATTGATAAAAAAAGTTTATGACAATGATTGTCTATCTCGTGCCAGACTTCGTGAGTGGTTTACACGTTTCAGAGATGGTTGTGAGGACATAAATGAAAATGAGCATACGGACCGCCCAAAATCAGTATTCACCGAAAACTCCATCGACATTGTTCGTAGATTTATCAAAAATGAACGGAAATCATGGCTGAAATTCATGGAATCGGAGTTGAATATCTCCATAGCATCGATTCATCGCACTTCAACTGATCATTACGAAAGGTCTGTGCAAGTTACGTTCGGCACAAATTAACTGAGGACTGAAAATTGTTCAGAATTCAGCATTCGAAAGACCTCATTAAAGAGGCGAGCAAAGACGAGAACTTCCTTTTCCTCCTTGTAACTGGTGATTGAACGTGGTGTTTCCAACATGAAACTGAAACTAAACATCAAAGTGCCGAATGGAAAGCCACAGACGAGCCACCACCCAAAAAGTCACGTTTGGAGAGGTTAAAAATGAAGTTGATACTCATTTATTATTACGATTCCAAGGGAATTGTTCGTGCCACATGAAGTTCGTGCCAACGGGCCAAACCGTCAATGCAATTTTCTTTCTAGGCGTTTTTAAGCGTTTGTTGCATCGCATTCGTCGAATTCACCCTGAATCGCATTTTGACCATCATTCACTCACAGTATTCACTTATATGGCTCCCTGTGACTTCTACCTGTTCGGAAAATTGCATTTGGCCATGAAAGGAAAACGTTTTGCGACCGTAGGGGCCATCCAAAAGGCTTGTTCCGACATCCTGAAGGATATTCCGGTCAATGACCTGAAACACTCTTTCGAAAATCTTTAAATCTTTTAATAAAACGTTCCTCAAACTAAAACGAGAAAGAAAGTGATATTAAAAATCAAATAAGAAAGCTAAACGATAAAAAAGCCCCAATATGATCTAATAAATGGAAAAATTGTAAAAGAGCTATCTGAAATAGTATTGCAATTCATAAGATGTATATTTAAGCTAGAGACTAAATACTTCTCGCGACTATGAAAAATTCCACCAAACTGCCTAATATCGGCCCATCAGCGTATTGCCAATACTTTCAAGTGTTTGAAAAAATATTGTTCGACCAACTCGAACCAATTCTGACAGGAAAAAAAGTGATACCAAGCCATCAATTTGGATTTCACTTTTGTACGATTTTTGCATACAAAAAATTATTCGCGCAATATAACGGAACTATTTATATTTTCTTTGATATATTGTGCATTCAACAAGAAATTTTAATCGCGGATAGAAGCACGTGTTGTTGAAAAATAAAATGGAATCCTCGAACGCGTATAAGAGGCACATTTTGTATATTTTTTATAAAAGTGGTAAAAATGCAACAATTACTACTGCAGAAATAAACACTGTTTACGGAAAGGATACCGTGAGTGTAAGGACTGCACAAAAGTGGTTTTCAAAATTCCGAAGTGGTAACTGCGTCGTGGAGGATGCCCTGCGCGCTGGTCGTCCTGAAGTCTTTAACTCCGACGCCGTGCTCGAACTCGTGGAAGCTGAGCCAAATTTGACAGTCGATATGATAGTTCAGAGGTTAAATTCATCGCATGGAACAGTTCACAGGCACCTGGTTCAGTTGGGAAATGTTTCAAACCCGGGAAAATGGGTTCCGCATAGACTTTCCGTCGCCAACCTTCAGCAGAGAGTGAATGTGTGTTCTCAGCTGCTGTAACGGCTTGAAAATGAAAGTTTTTTGAACCGTATCGTTACTGGTGATGAAAAATGGGTCCTTTACAATAATTCTGTTGGCAAACGCCAATAGTTAGATAAAGATGAAACACCAGGACCGACCCCTAGAGATGGCCTTCACCCCGAAAAGATTCTCTTGTCTATTTGGTGGGATATGGCCGGTATTGTTTATTATGAACTTCGGGAACCAAACCAGACGATAACTGCTGATTATTATTCCCATTAGCTATCAAACCTGAATGAGGCACTTAACAAAAATCGACCGTCTTTAGTGAATAGACGCAAAGTTTTGTTTCACCACGACAACGCAAAACCTCATACCGCAAGGCAAACATTAGGCAAGCTGAACGAGCTCGGATGGGAGCTAATGCCGCATCCACCATACTCTCCGGATATTGCACCTTGTGATTATCACCTTTTCCGTGGACTTCAATCCCATATGAGTGACAAGAACTACTCCTCAAAAGAAGCTATAAAAAGGGATATCGAAGCGTATTTTGGCTCCAAGGTCAAAAATTTTTTGAGCAGGGAATAAAAAATTTGCCTAAACGATAAGAAGATATTGTAAATAATGAAGGGAAATATGCTTTAAACATCTTTTTTATTAATTTTAAAACCAGCTTTAAAAAACGAACGAGCTTATGGACTGACCTGATATTTTACTTGCATGAATTATTTCTTTTATTTATCAGTAATCGTATCTATTTACACATATTTCCATTAACATATCAAGTACACATAACCTACATGGATGTGTGCAAGTCAGGGCTTTAAGTTCACAAAAGCACATAGAAAAAGGTGAATATTGCAATAAAGCTTTAAGCTACAAAACTTTCGACACGGTTCGTGTACGAGTACAATCCAAACATAAAAATTTTAAGGTGAAGGGCGATGGGAAAAATTGGAAAAAAGCACAAAAGCTCAGCATACATATTTACATGGAAAAAGCTCAAAAAAAGACACACTAAAGCTTTCGTTTAAGTGTTCACTTCCACGAGCTATGCATGATGCACAAATTACTAAATAAAATGTCATTAAAATAAATATTTCATGCGATTTAAATGCATTGACATCTCCGTTTTTCTTTAGCTTCCCCACCCTCGGCGCGCATGTCTGTTTCTTTAATGATCGTCTCCTCAGCTTGACAAAACTCGCGATTTGGTCTCACGCAATTATTGGTGCGATCATAAAGTCCGAGGAACGCCTTGCAGTTGGAACAATGTAGGTACTCCTTGTTGTCACTGGGCACCAGGAAGGGCAAAAAGCAGAATGGCCAACAGCCGAGTATACAAACTGCACAACAGGAATTGCTGGAGCTGCGTTCGGTCTGTGTGCGTATCAACGGGCGTCGATTGGCGCCGCAATTCGGACAAAAGAGGGTGCCATTCGCTGGACGCCATTTCTCGATAGAGGTGCGGTAGAGACTGCGATTGGGTTTCTCATCGTGGGTCTGCGAGGGCGGCATATTTACATGGTAGCGTCGGGTGTAGGTCGTACCCGCGTCGTTACTGCCATCGGCACGCTGATCACAGTTGGACATCTCGAGTTTGGACCGGCTGTCAACTGGCATTTTAAAGATACCTTCAGTTTTTTTTTTTTTGTTTTGTGAAAATGAAAACCGATAATAAAACTACATCAAGTAACTTACCTCGCTGCGAGCGAATGTGCATGTGTTCGCGGGATGAAGTAGAGCGCGGCTGAAAGTTTTCATACTCCTCGGACTGGGTGGCCGCGGAGGGTTCGAACATTGTCGGCTGAGGTGGGGTGGCTTTATCGTCAGCTGTTTCTTGTGGCACGACTATACAGTTAGCCGCCTCGCGCACTTTTTTATGGCCGTTGCGTGGCATGCCGCTGTTGCCGTTGCTGCCGTTTTCAACGATTTCAATTTCTGGATGATCGGTGCGTATGTGTTCGAGTAGAGCGTTGGTGTCGTAGCGAGAACACTCTAAAATTTTCTGGCATCTTAAACAACGGACGTAATGCGTCTTAACCGGTTCGGGTGAGTCCATGGTACATTTTCAATAGATGTTTTACATTTAATTATTGTTTATTGAAAAGGAAGTTAAAATATGGCAATAATTTTTTTCAACCAAAATGGAGTACAAAATTTCACTTTCGCAATGCAAAATAATAAAATTTTGTTCGCCAATATGTAGACCACACAAACTGTGAATAATTTGTATATATTTTAGTTAAATTTTGAAATGCGAAGCTATTCACGCATTTTTGCCTTCCGCTTGAGTTAGGCGTTCAAATGAATTATGGCAATTTTTGAACAGACTAAATGAAAACCGTTTTTGTTTTGTTTTGTTTAATTTTCCAATGCTTGGCAAACGGGAGGTAAAAGGAAAAAATAAATCTTAAAATTATTTTTCGGCAAAAATTTTCTTTTGAACTATTTTTATTTAAAATACTGACAGGTAGCCGAATAGTTGACATGTCTCCAAGGTTATGTTCCGTGTTCATGAGTGCTGTGAATGTTCTTGTGCTTTACATGAACTTACATACTTACTTACATATTTTAATAAATGAAAAAGTCTGACGCATACACTAAAGCAGTTGTTTGCATTGGGAGCGCCACATCCACTCAAGGTACGCACTTTAGTCCCAAATGGGCTAATACTCTTGCGTTTGACCGAAATTCCACTCTACAATCAAAATAATCAGCAAAACAGAAAGTGAACTGCCAAACGCAGCGTATTAATTTTGACCTACATATTGACCGAATTACAGAAAATGAGATAAGTTGCCTAAGGTTACATGGAAAACAGAAGAAGAAAAGTTAAAAGAAAGTTAGAAGCATCAAAAATTGCCACAAAAAACCGTGAAGAAGCAAATCAGTAAAGTAGCATATCTTAATTGCTCTCTGACATTTGCATACTTGTAGAAAGTTGAAATAATTCAAAAGGAGCACTAACATTCGATATATTCAAGGCGTAATATTCTGAAACAAAACAAATTGAGGAAATTATGCACATCTGTAATTACATATACATATGTACATACATATACTCGTACATAAAGCATAAATATTTATAAGCACAAGGTGGCGCAAAATTAATCACCCTATTGGAAGATAATTGGCCTCTGGTGACGATACAGCATGCTTGACTGCGCTTTGTATGTGTTAGTGCAGTCGGGTGGCGTCGTGTCACACATACTTGTTGTCGGTAAAAATCAAAAATTTTAGATATTAGCGTCAAGCACCCGACACGCACACATATAAAGTTCTTGTCAAACAATGCTTGACCGTCACCAGAGGCCATTAGACAAATGGCGTCGTACAACTACCATATTTGACACTTGTTAACTAGAAAGCTTCAGTACAGAAACAGACAAGCAATGGAGCACATAAAGTTCAAAATAAATATTTCTATTATACATTTTTTAGATTTAATACAAAATTTATTTAGAAAAATTAGATGATTAATTTTGCGCCACCTTGGATTTATTGACATATATATTTTGAAAATTCACTTATTTCCCATTTAATTCAAGGCGAATGTATTACAGATGGTAAATCAGCTGATTTGTGTTTTTTCTTTAGCTGTGCCCATGTGGCTGTCAGCACAGAGTAAAGCAAGGCGAATTAATTTTTTGTTTTCTACTTTTCCAAAACTTTGCCATGACAATCAAACGTCGAATACATTGTTGTTAGTTTAGTGCCACCACCTTTAATAAATGCGCCTTGATTTAATTTTAATAATTTTTTTATGAAAATATAGTCCATTCTTCTAAAGAAACCATATGAATTCGAATTTCAAACTTTCTGCAAATTAAAAGAAAAACAAAAATTTTCATGTGCAGTTTTATTGCAAATTGAATTTTAGTCAAGTGGCTCGAAAATTGCAGGGATTTCTAACAATTTTATTTTGCTGGCGGCCTTATGTATTTTCTCCATATTACGAATTCCCAACCATGTCTGCAAAACAAAAAGTCAAATATCAACACACATCATTTTTGAGACCCTTCAAACTGGTACTTCCCTGTAAGTTGCACAAAATTTAATGAGCTTTAAAAATGATTCGGAAATCGGAGAGAACATAGAATCTCTGTGAAACACCAAAAATTAAGAAAAAGTTTATTTTAGTAGCGATCGCAACTCGGCAGACAATGGCAAGCCTCCGAGTATATTTCTATCATGAAAGAGCTCCTCATAAAAAATATCTCCCGTTCGGAGTCGGCGAGTGTAAGTCCCTCCATTTTGTATAACAACATCAAGGCGCACACCACAAATAGAAAGTGGAGCTCGGTCAAACACGGAAAAAGTGTAGAACACTCTTCTTTTTTATTAGCGCGATAACCGCTTACCCGGTTTTGGTCGAGTTTAACGAAGCCCGCCAGTCGTTTCTTTCTCGTGTTAACCGGCACCAGTAGGAAACAGCAAGTGAAGCCAAGTTCTTCTCTACCCGATCTTTCCAACTTAGAGGAGGCTTTTCTCTTTCTCTGCTAACACCAGCTGGTACCAGCTGATACCACACTGAGTATTAGAATTCTTTCAGAAGCGGAGGTTTTGTTTCCATTCAGACGGCCTCACCCCGCCAACGAAGCTGCTGGATATTTGTTCGCTGTGCTATGTCTATGTCACCATAAAGGTCATTCAACTCAGTGCTCCATCGTCTGCCAACCTACGTGGGTCCAAAAAATCATCCGCAGAAGATTTCTCTCAAACACTTCAAGCGTCGCTTCATCGGATGTTGTCATCGCCCAAGCTTCTGCGCCATACGTTAGGACGGGCATGATGAGAGTCTTGTAGAGTGTTAGTTTTATTCGTCGAGAGAGGACTTTACTACTCAATTGCCTAGCTTAGTCCAAAGTAGCATTTGTTGGCAAGAGAGATTCTCCATTGGATTTCAAGGATGGCATTGTTATCGGTGTTAATGCTGGTTCCTAAATAGACGAAGTCTTTTACAACCTCGAAATCATAACTATCAACAGAGTCGTGGGTGCCGACTGTTGGTTTGATGACGGGAGGTACTTCGTTTTGTGCTCGTTCAAAACTAGACCCGTTCGCTTTCCTTCTTTATCTAATTTGGAAAAGGCAGAACTAACAACGCGGGTGTTAAGGCCGAGGATCGAAGGCCATATCATCGGCATATGCCAACAATTGTACGCTCTTATAAAAAATTGTGCCCGAGCGATTAATTTAGATGGTTTGCACCTTCTTTTCCTGATTCAAGTTAAAGAAGTCACACTACAGCGAGTCAGCCAGTCAGAGACGTCCTTCCCAATTCAGATGGCGCTACTGGTATTGAGCAACGTCATTTTGCATAGTCGTATTAGTTTTGCGGGGATGCCAAATTCTGGCATTGTGGGATATAGGTAACTCCTTTCGCAGCTTTAAAATCGACAAAAATATGGTGTGTGCCAATTCTCCTTTCATTGATCTTTTCCAAGGCTTGGCGTATTGTGAATATCTGATCGATGGTGGATTTTTCAGGTCTAAAGCCATACTGTTAAAGTCCAATCAGTTAGTGGGTTTCAGTCTTTCACATAATACGCTCGCTAGAACCTTATAGGCGATATTAAGAAGACTGATCCCGCGATAATTGACACAGATTGCACGATCTCTCTTCTTATGGATTGGGCAGAGCACCCTTAAATTCCAATCGGCAAACATGCATTCATCCGACCATATTTTTCACAGAAGCTGGTGCATGCACCTTACCACCTCCCTGCCGCCATATTTAAATAGCTCAGCCGGAAGTCCGCCGGCTACCGTGGCTTTCTAAAAATTCTGATTAAAAGGTTTGAAACTTTGATGAAAATTTATTGTACTTTTTTTTAGTTTACACAAATTTCTTAACTTGAGTTTAAATGTTTTTTGTGGAAAAATGTGCCATATTCTCATTAAAAAATTATTGAAATTAAAGAAGAAACAAGTAAATTATCTAAACTTGTTAATAAGTCCCTGTGTGTATGCAGCAATCCAAAGCAATGTACATATCTATGCTGGTAACAAAACACAGTAACAAAATTAAGCACATAGGTACACCTCCGTGTAATGCAGCAACAACCGCGAAAAGGAAAACGTGCTTATTGTATGTATGCATGTATATACATATATATACAATTATGTACAATAGATGTAGGCGACATAGCTAAATTGTGCAAATAAATTTGTATGACCAGGCTGCTCTTGACAGCCGACAAAAAAAGCACGTCAGACGCAAATATAGATAAGTTCGCACTGCCTGCAAGAAAAGCCTTCAAAGTCATTACACACACATACTCGTACTACATAGTATGTAAATGTATCTAAAAAGCCTCGCTGGAATTTTTCCCGTTCTGCTGGTATATTCACCGGAAAGAAGCTCCAGCAAATTTTATGCACATAGGCGAAGGTTCCCATCGGCTCTCCGTTGCCTCCGACGTCTATGTAGAGATGTCTCAACGTCAAGTGGTTATGGAGCTAATACTTTAGAATTTGTTACTGTCACAAGTTATACCTTTCTACCTAATTTCATAGACTACGAACCCACATGTTTCGTGCTCAATTTATAAAAGCAGTGGAGCATAGAATGATCTGGTATGTTGAAATATGTAAGTCCACTCCATCCTCTTCCAAAAAAACTTCTACTTTAAAAATTGATGCTGAAGTTAAGTCTGCCTAATTGAGCTTAAACAAAACTAGAAATTTGCAAGTATAGAGTGTTTCAAGAGGCATGCCACAATTTTGCATTTAAATAAAAACGCACCGTTAATTTTTTCGTTTTGATTTGGCAAAGTCCAAACGTCAATCAAAGTTTATGCTGTGTCATCAAAATTCTGAGTAGGTTGTAAGTTGATTAATAAACGCGGTTATTTTTTGTTTAATAATTATGCGACTTATGTCGACGAAAACGTTTCAGGAGCGATTCGCTTCAAAATACAAGAAACTATGCAAATCGGTGCATTCTCGTTGTGTTATTAGCGTACTTCTATTGCGTATGTTTACAATTTCGGTTTTTATTTTTTGAGATATGGAGTACTGATGTGTCTATAATCTCTATAATCTGTAATCTCAATATCTCTACATATGTAAATACCACGCCATAGGTTTCAAAGCAACCGTATTTGAGAAAAATTGATTCCAAAAACATATTTCTTTTAATAGCGTTGCCATGTAATTTTTACTTCAAATATATGAACTGCTAACACGATCAAATTAAATTAGCTCAGCCGAAGGCCCGTAAAAACTTTGGTTAAAAAAATATGTAAATGACGTTGTCACCTTCTTTTCATTTAAAACACAGTAGAAATGGTTGTTGCAAGTACTGAGGTTTTTTTTCATACAAATTAAAACAGTTTTACTGACCGCAATCCAAGTTCCTTTGTTTTTGTTACATTAATGAAATGCACTTTAAAGCGATAAGTTTCATTTGAAATTAAAAAAATTTTTCTTTTTAGTTTGTCCTGTATACCCTCGCTTTTTCTGTATATCACACTGTTTCTGAGCCTTTGCAGCGTCGTAATATCGTTTAAGCATGCATTGTTTGTTCTGGCCAACGGAAGGATATATTGAATGGTGATATTGCCTCCTCCGATATAATTGAATATTGGATGCATCATCAGTTATCTGTAATCGCAGCTCCGAAAGAGGAATGATATCGTCACAATCCCAGTCAGCCACTTTTTCAGACAGTTTTTGAAACGATGACTGTATTGAAGCACCCCATGCACTGGCTAAAAACCATATTGCATTTTGCAGATCGATATTTCGCAAAGACTCATCGATAGTTTCTCCATGTGCCTAAGATTGTTTTTTTATAGTTCAGTTTATAGCATCAGTTTGGGACCATGGGCTGTATTAGAGCAGCACAGTTTGGTGGAAATCACGTTACCGATATTTGACCGTCGTAGCTCTTTAACTCATTTTCTTTGGGATGTATTTTTGCCGGAAGATTTTGCGCCCTAAGGAACTTCTTTACCTGTTTATTTAATTTTTGATTAACACAGAATTCTTTGTTTTGACAAAAAATTAACATATCTCTGGAACAAATATTCTGCGAAACCATTCTTCAAATAAAGCTAAGGACATCCATGCACTTTTAGTTCTTTTGTAGGCAACAGTCATATCAATAAAATTTTCTAATGAACGCGGATTCGCCGATTTCACAATAACTACAATACGAGTACTATTTTAACTTTATGATTTCTAACAGCATTGGTACAAGCTATGAACGTTATTCCTCTCCTTACTGATCTTATGTCCCCAGACCGAAGTTTCTTTTGGGCACACAAGAGTTTTATCGGGTAAGAGTTTCCAAAATATGCTAGACTTAACGGCATTGTATGTCTGCCCTTTTGTCAAGCTTAAATCCATTATTGTTTTGTAAAATTTGTGCAAAATTAGGTTGATGGAGTCACTCTTATTTGATAATTTTTCTGCACAAATTGTTAGCCCTCGTATAGCAACCCTCTTTTTAATGTTTGCAAACGTGTAAGCGTCCAAGCTTTCCCTGAATTTTGGCATGTAATAACTTGGCATCGTATGGCGCAGAAGCTTGGACGCTGACAACATCCGATGAAGCGACACTTGGAGTGTTCGAGAGAAAGATTCTGCGTAAGATTTTTGGACCTTTGCACGTTGGCAACGGCGAATATCGCAAACGATGGAACGATGAGCTGTATGAGCTTTACGACGACATAGACATAGCGCAGCGAATAAAGATCCAGCGACTTCGTTGGCTGGGTCATGTCGTCCGAATGGATACAAACGCTCCGGCTTTGAAAGTATTCGATGCGGTACCAGCTGGTGGTAGCAGAGGAAGAGGGCGGCCTCCTCTGCGTTGGAAAAATCCGGTGGAGAAGGACTTGGCTTCACTTGGTGTGTCCAACTGGCGCCGGTTAGCACGAGAAAGAAACGACTGGCGCGCTTTGTTAAACTCGGCCAAAATCGCGTAAGTGGTTATAGCGCCAATTAAGAAGAAAGAAGAATAACTTGGCATCTATTTTAGTATTTCACTTGTAATTTGTAAGTGTTTGACACTATTATCCGCAAACCAGGTGCAGCCTGTTCCATTTCCACTCAGAAATCTTAAGAGTTTACCTTTTACCTGGACTGCTAATTTTTTTAATACGAGTTATTGTTGGAATATTCACTTGAAAGTGTTTAGTTAATGCATTAATGAAAGTTCGCGCAATTTATTTGTTAAGAATGTCAGCTTTAAGCAGCATAAATTTTCTCTTTGACATTATGAGACCACACCATGTAAAAGTCTCAAAAAAATCTGATTCAATTAAAAAAATGTCATTACCAGAATGACATCGACGGTACTTCCCTGAGCTTTATTCTCAAAAATACTAGGTAGAGAGAGTAAAACAAAAGAAAAAATGTTGTGTGTATCGAGATAAAAATTTTCTAATGTCGTAAGAATGCAATGAAAAAAAAATTGTGTCGTAAGAATCGAGTTTATACTGTAGTAATTACTTAACAGTTAAATTGAGCTTACAGGCAACTTCCCTTTTTCTTTCAAAAATGCGCAAACAATGTTGACAACTGTTTTGTTTTATGCCATTTAGTTTACATATAGACAAATGAAGCCGCTGTAAGCAGCTAATGAAGAAATACAATTGTAATAAAAAAAAATAAAAAATAAATAATTGGCGCGTACACTTCTGTTAGGTGTTTGGCCGAGCTCCTCCTCCTATTTGTGGTGTGCGTGTTTATGTTGTTCCAATTGTAATACTTTATCTCTAATATCTCTAAATATCACACCATTTTTTTATTGACTTTATAATTTTGCTATATCAGACATTACATAAAAGAGCAAGATTTCCAACTGGGAAGCATACACACAACAAAATGTGGTTGCTTGTGCGCTCATTTACTTACATACACCACCAGTTTATGCGATATGTACGCACTTACATATACATACAAACATATTTGGCCATGGAAATGAGGTGAAACAACTGGCGTCGCGGTGAAAATGGGTTTATTCAACTGAACTTTGCCCGCCAATTCCCAAATAGGATATTCAACTTTCGACGCAAGCCTGTCGGCAATGTCCTTTTGAGTGATGTGCGCCAGGCGGCACGGATATGCGTTCAATTGCAAGTTACGATGTTAATTGCAACCACAATGGCACTGACAATAAATGCGTAAATTTATAATGGTCGCAGTCAATCTATTTTGCTCTTAGTCGGGTACGTGTGTGTTAAATGCATTGTGCAGCATATGGTTCTAATGCGAGTAGTTGGTCAACTTTCGGGTGAATTAAAAAAAAAACTTAAAATAAAATTTTAATTACATTTTGGAATATGTGCATAGCAGCAAAAGTGCAGCAATTTCATTGAGTAGATTTTTTTAGTAAAAAATCGACCCCAGTGTAGTAATGGCAAATAACTTTTTGAGAAGGGACTCCTTTTACCATTAGAAGGACTCCTTGTCAAGAGATCCAAGAATTTTGGAGAAGATTTTGGATTTTTATGAAAATTGGTTTATTTGCAGCCTTCAGAGTAATAAGAAGTGAACTGAAAATATTGAAAAAAAAATATTTTTTAATTTTTTTTTTTTAATTTTGAAATGTATGCAATGTTGAAACTTTTGGTATACAGTTTTTTATACTTAGTTCTTTTTAGCATTTTTATAAGTTTTTGTTCTAGTGAAGTATATTTTATCCTACATACGGCACATGGGAAACAATCTTGTTCTGTTTCAATCTTCTGAGAAACTTTTTTAGGATTTGTTTCTTATGTCTTTCATTATTCGTTTAGACTATGCTCAGTAAGTCCTGAAACTTTCATAGTGCGACTTCATTAACTTTACGAGCTAGATCCAATTACCTACACTAAACCAGTGGAAAATACCGCGAAGCTGGACATAATATGAGAATACGTACGCCAGTGCCTGACTAGAGCAATATTTTGCACTGATTTTTCACTGGTTTGCAGCATCCAAATAAGTAAAAACTCGAAAGGTTATGGGAATCCCACCATGAAGGTATTAGGGATTATTGAGCATAAAAAACTAATACATCTCGGAATTTATAACATCAATCATTATCAATGCGGATGAGTTCTGCTACTGTATCGATGTTAGGTCGCGATGGATATCTTCATTTGAGGCATATCGAGGAGCATTGGTTATTGGTCTGAGTATTTTCGATTGTAGTTGTTAACTAATATTGAAGTTAGTTTTACTTGCAGCTCACACCGCTAGTGTAGCTGATGCACTAAATGACGGTCCAGAGTATAGTTTACACACGTGCGACCGCATTTGCATTTTCAAACGTAATAGTGTGATTGCATTATATTTAGCTGGAAAACCACAACCAGCGATTGGTCGTAAACTCGAGCACCTTAAGGTAAATAAAGTTTTTGTGTATCGCACCATTACTCGTTCCAATGATACTGGTAGCATCGCAAAACGACCATCTGGGTCGTTAAAGACTGCAACGGCACGTGAAATGATTCATAAAGTGAATAAACGACTTGAGCCCCCGACTTGACATCCCCGACGAAATGCCAATCAAATGGCAAAAAAACTGAAAATATCTGACCGTAACATCCGGCGTACACTGATGAATGATCTCAAAGTTAAGCCTTACAAGATCTCGCATCAAAGCAGCACCAGGTTAGACTTGATAGAGCGAAGGAGTTGCTTCGCTTGGCCGAAGGCGGTCAATATCCGAACATTGTGATTTCTGACGCGGAAATTTTTCAAATTGAGCAATTCATAAACTCCCAAAATGATAAGTTTTATCTGACCGACCGCTCATACGACAATTTAAGTAATCGATTGGCCACCAGATGGCAGCACCTGCCACTGGTAATGGTTTGGGCCGTTGTAACCGCAGGTGAGCGCTCTCCAATCGTTTTCATCGAGCCTGACGTCAAGGTAAATGCGAAATATTATCGGAAAAGTATTCTGGAGGTTGCTTTGAAGCCGTGGGCATACAAACATTTTGGTGGCAGACCATGGACTTTTCAACAGGACTCGGCACTGTCCCACAAAGCTCGAGTGAACCAAAAATGCCTAAAAAAAAACGTTTCGAACTTCATAACGTCCAAACATTAGCTCTCAAATTCACCAGACACGAATCCGATGGATTAATCTCTTTAGGTCATTTTGGAGAGCAAGGTCCGAGCTAAAAGATTCACCAGTCTCGAGGCGCTGATATAAGCCATTGTCCGCGAGTGGGCTAAAATACCTGAGAGTCACATTCGGGCAGCTTGCGATTCATATCTGGACCGTCTCAAGGCCATAGTCAAGGGAAAAGCTGGTCATATTGAGCAAAAGTAAATTGATTCTTAATTTTGTATTATTTTCACACATTCTTTACTCTGAATTGAATAAAAATAATTTACCAAACTAAATTTATGGTATTTTAAATTAGCCAAATCGGAATTTACTTGTAAATACGATTTCTAGTAATAACTCGACCTCAGCGCAGCCTGGTGAATAAATTTTCCATTACAAATCTTGTGCGGACGTAAAAAAAAGATGAGCAAATTGTTGGAGCTATTATCAAATGAGATTTATAAGAATTTTATAAGATTACCGGGATTTGGCTATCTCGACTATTTATTATGAAGATGAACCCCTGTACGAGTATATCAAGTGTCTACTGTTTAGTTAGGCACAGTTATTTTGGATAAAAGTTATATAATATTTAAGTTGGTAGTTGTCCAATGTCCATGCAATATTGTAATGTTTTGTGAATAAAAAAATTATCACAGATTTTTAAAAAAATCATTTGTGTTTAATATATTTCATTTTTAACTATGTAATATGCATAATTTAGTTCTAATTATGGAGTTTAAATAATCTTTATTGACTTACATTGTTTCAGAAAGTTATATATTTTATGAATGTTTTCAGAAGAAGGTTTTTCAAGAAGTGCGGAGGGTTTAATGTCGCCAAATATTTTGATCCTGTGGCTTCGGCATTCATCTAGTAAGTGGTCGACCGTGGAAAGTGATCCACACCAAGGACATGTGTTTTTGGGTTTCCCTGTGAGGAGGTGTTCGTGTGTCAAGAGGATGTGCCCAATGCATAACCGTATAAAGGTAGTGGTTTGGCTCCGAGTGTTATTATTTGTAAAGTGGGGCTTTTGTCCTGATGGGTTAACTTTGCTGTACCAGGATGAAAATTCTTTCCAATTTTTATCTTTCTCACTTTGAATATATGCTGCAACGGTCCTAATCAAATCGTGTTTTTCAAATGTTGCAAAAGTAAGGCAGGGTTGGAGATGGATTTGTTTGGCGGCCGCATCTGCTGCCTCGTTACCTGGGATCCCAGCATGACCCGGGACCCATAATAAGTTGATCTTTTTATGATGAACATTTAGTGCTGCTTTAATATTTTTCATTAGACTACTGGAGGTGTTTACGCTTTGGAGTCCACTCAAGCATGATAAACTGTCTGTGCATATTACGAATTTCCCCTTCAGTTTTGTCGCATATTCAATAGCAATTTTGATTGCCAGTGCTTCAGCTGTGAAGACTGAGGTTCCACCGAAAAGCCAGCCACCTGATATGATTAATCCTGTGTTGGAAACTACGGCGAATGTGGCAACATTATTGGTTTTGGATCCATCTGTGTAGATGAAGCTCCAGTTGTCTTGAGTATACTTTTCAAATTGTTCGCGAAATAGAGCTCTGTAAACTTCAGGACTAGTTGCGGCCGTTTTATACTGATGTAGGCAAACGTTTATGGCTGATTTATTAAAGATCCACCAAGGATGACGTGATGGTTTGTTACAAGTTTTCGGAGGCAGAACATCTAATTTTTTAATATGCATAATTGCTATTTTTATATTAACGGTAGCTCCCTTCATTTAAGTAATAACCGTAGTAGCATAATTTTTCAAAGTTTAACAGAAAGTCAGTTATGATAATTTTTTAGCCCACGATGCGTATTCCGTTTTATTTTTCGTAACGGAACTGGAAGTTTAACATCGAGTGATTTAAAAAAACTTATGGTAAAATACCATTCCAAAGGGAAAAGGTTGCGTCAAATTGCGGAAATTTTGAAAAAAAAACTAATTCGCCAGTATTTAATATATTGAAAAAATATAATGAAAACCATTCTTTTCTTAGAACTGATACTGGAAGAGCTTTTAAAATTAAGCCAAATGTGACCAAGGTAAGGATTATATTTTGAATAAAAAAACCGAAAATTTCTGCAATTTCTAATTCAGCGACGAAAAGAGATCGTACACTCCTAGAAAAACTCCCATTCTTTCAAGTATTAATGCGAATAAACGGTTGAACTATGCTAAAGAATACGTTAGCAATCCGAATGACTTTTCGAGCAACGTTTTATTCACCGACGAGTCGAAATTCAACTTATTTGGATCCAATGCAGCAGTTTTGTTTGGAGTAGGAAAGGTACAGGGCTCCATCCGTCAAATGTGGTTAGTACTACGAAACGTGGTGGCGGGCGAATTAGGCAGCATGACGGCAAATGTAGTGGGCTCGTTCTGTTTCATTGAAGGCACTATGACTAAAATGAATTATCTAGAAATACTGAAGGAGTACATTCCCAAAACTGGCGAGATATTACAGTTACCAGCACGACCGCAAACATACCGCGCTGATTGTAAGGCTACTTTAAAAGTGAAAACAAAAAGCGCAATACTCCTCAGAGCCCAGATCTCAATCCCACTGCGCCCTTGTGAGCCTACATTGAAAGAGAATTACGCAAACGACAGACTGATTACTGGAGAAAATTCTCGCAAATCAACAATTGAAGATATGTCACCAAATCTTTAGAAGGCGCCATGCAACAACTTCTATAAGCAGTGATTAGTGCAAAGGGATACTGCACAAAATATTAGTTCCTCAATTTTCCTCTATCACCATATTTTCATTATTGTCTAACCTTATGTGTGCGTTGTAAACTTAAGCTATTATTTTGTTTACTGGAATTTATTGCTTTACATTGGCTTTTACTTTTGGAAAATTGATTGAACAGTTCTGAAATTATAAAAGATTGAAATCAGATAAAAACAAGTGTCTCAGTTTATTTTTGGTTCACTGTACATTATTTTATTATTTGAAAATACTGAGAAGTTTTCCTGTTAATTCCACAAAAAATACAAACGAGAATGCGCACAAGCGAGACCATTTTAGGGAAAGGATGAACATAGGAATACATTTACTCGTATGCACATAAATCGGTCGATTAGGTGAAAGAAGAAAGCCAAATGCAAATATTTTAAAATATTGTAATGAGAAATGCCTGTGATTTTGCTATTCAATCATGTGTAATAAATATGTATGTTTACATGGGCTCATACTTACATGCATCCCTTGTTAGGTGTTTGGTCGAGTTGTTCTTCAAATTTGCATACATACATATAATTTTATGTCACCTTCGAAGAGCAGGAGACTCTCATCAGAGACTTGTTTTGTGTATGGCAGAAATTGGACCGAGGGTGTTCCGCTATCCTCTGAGGGACGATTGGTATTAGAAAAAACTATATTTACTAAAAACTAAAAATATAATTATTTTAATGAGGACAGTGGGGTTCGAACTCGAGACCAATCGAGGGGTAGACATCCAAAATGCTCAGATTTACGGCAATCGAATCTCTATACTGCTTAATCTAAATTTTTGCTTAAAACAGTCACAGAATTCAGGCTAAAATTTATTAATTTTTGACTCAAATAAAAAAAATTTATTAATTAAGAAAATTTCAAATGAAGACATACAACTTTCAACGAATAACAACGTCATTACTTATAAACTTTCCGAACATATTAATTGACATAACTCCTTTCAATTTTACGAGAAATACGCACTGTTAGTCCGTTCAATTTAGACACTCGAAGCTACTAAAATTCATAACAAGCTGAAAATGGATGAAGTTATTCAAAACCTATGTAAAATATTTTAAAGCTCCCAATCGATCTGGCCGGAGGAAAAAAATTTACTCGAGGTCAAAGGTTAAAAAATGGGTTTTTCGTGAATTTCTCGAAAACGGTCAGTTTTATCGCAAAATTAACTCAGACAAAAATTGTAAATCATAAAATTATCTACAAAAAAGGGATCAATGAATTTTTCCCTAAATACCATCGTTTCTCGAGTCATATATATATATTCAGGGAAAGTGAAGTTAAAATTTGCAAATTAATTTCCATTTGGAACGAGTATGCATTGATAAATTTTTATAAATATGCTATGTCAAATTTAGTATCTATACGAAAAAATTAAATATCAGTATAACCCGAAACAAGAAAACGCCATCCAGAAATAAAGAAGTTTCACTTCAAATATGGCCTTTTTTTTTTTTGAAAAAAAAAATTTTTCTAACAATTAATTGTCGGTTTTTATACATATTTTTAACTTAAAAAAAATCTATGATCAGGCACAAGATTATCTATTAATAAAACTAATTTCACTTGTTCAATTAATTTTAGTTGAATCTCCAAGGGCTTGTGATGATCACTGCAAGGGACTTCGGGAGAAACGGGCTCCACACAAACAGCGATAACTTTTACAATTATAATTTTTTTTATTTTTTTGAAATTTTGCTATAGTCAAGTCGAAACATGATGCATTTATGCAATGCTTTTGTAAAATAAAGTAATTGACTGCAAAAAAAAATGATTGAAAATCATAATTTTTTCGGACCTCTGACTACCTCTCACCCCTTAAATGTAGAAAAGAAGAAATAATTGTTTATTATATTTATATTATATTAAAATTAATCAACAATTTATTACTCTGATCGCCTACATTCTGTGTTAAGAATTATCGAATAAAGAAGGGAACAAATTTACTCGCTTAAAAATTCTTAGAACTTTTTTGTTGATATTTTTATTCCAACCTTTCAAAATTTTTTGCAACAATTTTTTTTTTTATTTCTTAGTTGAAGAAAAGAAATTTACTTACCAAACATTTCAAAATTAATATATGAAAAGAATTTGATTTTTATTTTTGTATCTATGTATATATTTATTCGTTTTCCATCGATTTATTGTATGTCAAACACTTGCCTTTACATTTTCTCGTACATACTTTTTTCGTTATTCAGTTTTATAGTAAACAGGTATCACCCACAGTTTCTTTCTCAGCAATCCCACATTTTTTCATTTCATTTCATTCGTTCCTTTCGTTTGCTTAGCTTTTAGATGTAACTAAATTCATAATATTAGCTTATTAGAAAAATATTTGTTATTACATTTTTTTATATTTACTTTACGTTTTTCATAAATTTATAACCTATGCAAATTTCTCTTTCAGTTTTTTCTTCTTCAAACATTTATAGGTGTTGTTGTTTACATAACTATTTGTATATTAAGTTAAGTTTTGCATTAAGTTATCAATTTTGTTTTCTTCTTTTTTTTTTTTGATAATAAAAAATTATAGTTTATATTTTTAGTTAAAATTTTATACGATACACTAATGAAGTGTTCATATGTATTCCATTTTGTGTTCATTTTGTTTGGAAATACCATAGAACTTAGATGTTAACGCTTTACTCTTATTACAATGTGTATGCATGAGTTTATATATACACATGTAAGTACTTAGAAATATGTTAATTAAGAGGACATGTTTTCATGCTTTAAGGTTTTTCTCCTTCTAAGCGCTGTATAAAAAGGTTGACACTTGCAATAAAATATAATCTTTTAACACATATACATACATGCACCTTTACATTTGTATATCTGTATTTGTGTGTATTCCTCTCATATCTGGCATTCACCATATGTTATTTATATACTTTTATTTATTTACGAAGTAAAATAAGTTACAGGAATAGATTAGAAATTAATATGTGATGGTCTTGTTGATCTGCCAATGAAGATCTATTAATTAAGTATGCGTCTAAAATCATGCAGTATATATTAATCGCTCTTAGCTGATTAGCTTTTTTTGAAGGGAAACTTCTTAGGCGTCGACGGACGAGCGAAAAGGGAAAGTAAAATTACAAGGCCATCCAACATTTTGGGCATTTTCGTTCCACGAGAGAGAAAAAGATATAACGTAGAGGATAAGGAGAGAGAGAGAGCTATACCTTATATATATATCTTAGATACACTTTAGACTATTTTTCCTGAGTTTTTCCTTTTGTTTGCTAATTTCTAGTGAGAAATAACACTGCCTACTTTTTGGCGCTCGTTTGTTGGTGCAAACTTGGAGGAAATATATTTTTGGTGCCTACTTTTTCGCGTTATATTACCTTGGTGCCTACTGTTTGGGGGCATTTTTTGGTCCTAATTTGTATGGCGTTTTTATTCGGTGCCTACTTTTTGGCGCTTATTTCCGTTTCCTGCTTAGTGCTTGTACGTACTATAAAGTGCTATTCATTTCGGCGCCGGATTTATGGGTATTGCCTTGCGGTAATTTGTGCCGTTGCTGCAGTCCTGGAATCACTGCGTTTGTGCGGGTGATATACGCTCGGAGTAGTGCGCGTTGCTACCACGGCTTGTGTCCGGCGTTTACCTACTCCGGTCGACCTTTCTCCGTTTTTTGAAATTTTGTCTATTTGTATTCTCTGAAATTGTTGTGAGTCTATTTAGATATATATTCTCTTTCTCTCTCTCTCTCATTCTCTCTCTTTCTTTGTCTGCCTTCAAAGTTTCACTTCTGTTATGTGTACTACGCTACACGCACTTTTTTTGATTCAGTCGGACTATAATTTGCTTTCTTGATGCGTTGAATTTTAATCTGACCTATGAATAGCCCTAGGATGAAAGCAAATACCAGACAAATAGGGTCATCAGACCAGAATTTGAAAATACTACCACGTCAAGCCTTTTTTTGTTTTTAAATTATTGAACCAAAGGCATCACTTCAAAACAAGGTGTAAAAAGTAACCGGAGCATCAGGAAGTGTTAATGAAATAAGAAGGCGCAAATGTTACCAGATAAAACGTTAGCACATCAACATTTTGACTTTGTTATGTTATACAATAATATTAATTATTTTTGTGTAACAATACAGCTCATTGTCTAACAAAAGCCATATAAATACAATTTTAAAATTTTATGAAAAAAAGTGGAAAAATTCAACAAACTGAAATTCTAATTAAAAACTGGAATTGACTTGTCGATTCCGCAGTTTTTAATTCGAATTTTTAGAAATATTCTTCGTACATTCTTATCCTGATTATTAAATTTTCGTTTCATGAACTAAAAGCTTAAAGTAGTTAAAAAATCTCCCTAATTTTTTATAATTTTTTCCCTGACGATGTTGCGCATTTTTTCTATACAACAACTGCACCAAATTTTTCTTTAAAAAAAAAAATGTTTAAAACTCAACGAGATTTTTGAGCAACTTCGATCTTTTTTTTTTGTTTTTGTTTTTTATTTTAATAAAATGTAATAATCTTTACAATTGCATACCAATAATCTTTATAAAAATTCTATTTAAAAAAGTGCAAAGAGATTTTCTAATTCTGTTATAAAGAAAGCTTCAAAATTATATGTGTACTGTTTTTGTTAAAGAGTTAAACTATTTATAAAAACAAGAATAAACATTAAGAACCAAGAATGAAAAAAGTCAAAACTAGTCAAAATCTTGATGTGCTACGAGGGTTGGCTTCTATATTTTACGCTTTTGCAACACTACGCGTACTGAGCTGTAATCCGATATTTTTGTTGAAAATTTTGGTAATTTCTAGCATGAACTTCCATAAAACGTTTTCACTTACTAGCTTTACTTATTCTTTTTTCAGTGAGTTAAAAAATGCATTATCTTAAATTAATTTGTGAAAATTTTCGTGCGTTGGTTTATTACGGCTTTCGTTTTGGATTATCGAAACAAGAGTGCATTGATCAACTAACTTCGACTCTTGGCGTTGAAACACCACATTTGCTCACTGTGAAGCGCTGGCACAACGAGATCCAACGTGATCGAATTACGTGAAGACCGTCCAAAAACGGTTATTTTGTCACAAACAGGGGATGCTGTGCGTCTATAGATAACGCAAGATTGTCATGTAACATATTGAGAAATAGAGGCATCCTTGGGCATTAGTCGAACCAGCATACATTCAATATTGCATTAAAATTTGGTCTTCAAGAAGATTTCTTGTCGTTTTTTTCCGCATAATTTGGCAATTGCTCCCAAAATGACTCGTGTCGATTAGTGTAAAGAAATGTTGAAGAAATTTAGTCCCAGAGCTTCACAGCTCATCCGTAACAGATGGCGAATCTTAGATTTTTGCTGGAAATTAAAAAAGCAATCGACGGTATCGGTATTCGAAGGCGAACTTAAGCCGACAAAGGTTGTTCGCAGAAAAAGTACCTCAAAGCAAATGGTTACATATTTTGGCCGGAAAATCTGATAATGTTGCAACTGTACCGCTAGAAAAACTGAATACAGTAAATTTTGAGTGGTACACAACCATATGATTGCCAGAAGTTTTCGATGCACGAATTATTCTTTACCAAGACAATGTGAGTTCTCATGTATCGGCTCACACAAAAAAATTTGTCAGCGTTCAAAAGATCGAATTAATGTGGCATCCGCCTTACAGCCCCGATTTGGCACCTAATGAACTCGTTTTGTTACCGAACATCAAATATAAAATGCGATGTCAACGTATTTCAACGCATGAAGATGCTGTTAAGCCTTTACACAGCTCGTTTTGAAGGTAGCTGTGGTAGTGCTTTGAAATTTAGTACAGGCGAATGCAGAAGTGTATTGACTTTCATGGAGAATACTCGCATTTTGAAAAACAATAAAGCCATCATCAGTATTTTTTGACTGTATTTTCATTATTGGGCATAAAATATAATATAAAAGAGAATCCTATTATAGCTCGCGATTTGTGTCTGATGCTATGGGAAACGCACTTCATAGCCTCTTTTGTACATCTTTCAAGCGAACGTATAAAATTTATTATCCACTCACACAATGAAACACCACCAATCTAACTTAGCGGCCGCTGTAGCCGAATGAGCTGATGTCTGACTGCCATTAGGAAGTGAGTAGGTTCGAATCTCCGTGCATGATACACCAAAAATGAAAAATTATTTCAGGTCGCCCGTTAGCAGCAATGGCAAACCTCCGAGTGTATTTCTGCCATAAAAAAGCTCCTCATAAAAATATCTTCCGTTCGGAGTCGGCTTGAAACTGTAGGTCTCTCCATTTGTCGAACAACATCAAGACGCACACTACAAATAGGAGGAGCTCGGCCAAACACCCAAAGGGTGTTAGTGCCAATCTATAATCTAGCAGAGCCATTTAATAATTTTTATAGCTGAATGAAGTTTGCTACGTAAATAGGCGATTTTAATAATTTTAGTGTAAAATCTGGTATAGTTACCTTTTTTCGTGTTTGCCTCAGCTCCCTTAGGTTTTTTTGGCATTTATTTAATTTATTTAAAAAAAATTCTAAATCTCATAATTCTCAGTTTTCATGATCTATAAAGCTTTACTAATTCTATCACATGTCTGTCCGATTTATGCGTGTTATTCTAATTATTTAGTTGCAATGTCGTTCAAAGAAATACACAGAACTTATTTGAATACATATATTTCTATATATATATGTATATAAATTTTGTTGTTAAATCAATTTAGCTTGAGTTTCCAGCACATAATTCTTAATACATACATATCTATTCAAGTAGTAAATTATTATATATAGATTGGTAAAATTCTACAATAATTTTTAATATGTGAAAATGTTAAGTGTTGAAATTCGTATATTAAATTTAATATTATAACTACTCTATGTATATCCTAGGACTGGGCAAAAGTCATCGTGTTTATCATAGTTTAGTGTTAAATCGATATGCTCTGAAGTATACATATACATTTTTTTAAAAAAGGTCCACGCTTGGTGAGAAAATGAAAAAAGATTTGCCCTCTGTTATTTAAATAGTTAACTGATTTATTAAAAGTTTTCTAACTCAAAATACATAGTGCATTTGAGTGATTTCAATTTGTTAAAAGTTTTCTAACTCAAAATACATAGTGCATTCGAATCAACTATGAGGCGGCGCAAAAGAAATCTTCCTATTTAACGATGGGTTTTAATGATATTGGTTTTTTTGCTTAGAAAACAGTGGCAAGTCTCCGAGTGTACTTCTACCATGAAAAATCTTCACCTAAAAAATCATCTGCCATTCGAAAGAGGTATAAAACTGTAGGGCGCTCTATTTGTGGAACGGCAACGCCACAAATTGGAGGAGGAGATTGACCAAACCTATAATGAAGGATATGTGGACCAATTAACCGTACCAAATAAACGTACATGTATATATTTGGTATACGAGTCTTTCTTCTATCCTCGGCAGTACCAGAAATAGTCTTGAAATTTTTTCACCAACCTTTGAATTGACGATTGAGACGAACGATTATTTCCACCAAAAATTAAGAATTTTACAATATTTTGTTCTTACAGATCGACTATTTTCAGAATAAATTTCAATAATTTTGACGCGTTGTTCTATCGTGCAGAACTTTGCCTCTGTCTACTTGACAAATGTCAAATATGACATAAAAAAAGGTACCACCAAGGAATTATTCGCTACTGACAAGTAGGCGTCACTTTTGAGAGACGGTTTAGTGTTAAAATACAAAGTTTACCGTATTTTAAACTAGCTTACCTTTTAAGTATTCGGTGAGCAACTAAGTTCTCGCTGTTTGTCAATAGATGCCGCCGGCAATGTGTGCTAGTCGATTCTAACATAACCTAAACATCACAAACCAAGCTTAGACATATGGTAAGCAAACTGTTTCGACACATTAGTGATTTTGTTTTGGTTTCATATACTTTTGGTTTTGTGAAAATGTATGATTTTGTGCCGAATAATCGTCATTTGCGGGAAGTACTGATTTTCCTCTTTCACTCGAAAAAAACGGCGGCTGAAGCGCATTGAGAGCTGCAAAAAGTTTATGGAGATACTGATTTAAGTGAAACAACGTGCCGAGATTGGTTCCGTCGCTTCAAAAACGGTGATTTTAATGTTGACGACCGTCCGCGTGAAGGAAGGCATTGCTCAATGAAGTTCCGTGTCAAACGCAGGTTGAGCTTGCTTCAGTATTAGGAGTTCCCCGCCAATCCATTTCCAAGCTATTGCATGATTTGGAAATGATTCTGAAACAGGGGACCTGGGCTCCTTATGAGTTAAAACCAAGGAATGTTGAACGTCGTTTTTTCGCCTGCGAACAACTGCTCCAACGGCAAAAAAGGAAAGGTTTTCTTCATAGCATCGTGACGGGTGATACAAAGGGATTCATTACAGCGATCCAAGAAAACAAAAAGTCTTGGGAACTGCTCGGTCATGCTTCTACGTCGTCGCATCGGAGAGGCATCAAAAAGTGATTCTACAGCATGACAACGCTCGGCCTCACGTTGCCAAACCTGTTAAAACCTACCTGGAAACACTGAAATGGGGAATCCTACCCCACCCGTCATATTCTCAAGATATTGTGCTGTGCGATTATCACCTGTTCCGATCGATGGCACACGGTCTAGCTGACCAGCAGTTCCATTCATATGAAGTCATTAAAAAATGTCTTGATCCGTGGATAGCCTCAAAAGATTAACAGTTTTACTGCGACGGTATACGAGATCTACCAGAAAGATGGGGAAAGGTAGTAGCCAGCGCTGGGCAATACTTTCAATGATTTACTTGTAACCATTTTTTCAGAATAAAGTTGTATTTTCATCAAAAATCAGCGAGAACTTAGTTGCTCACCTAATTGATTTTTATAGTTTTTGCTGGATTTCAATTTGCAAATGCAATTTAAATGGCAATAAGAAAATGTTGCTAGCATCATGCTGGCAAGATGTTGCGAGCTTTTTGACAGGTTGAACCTCGTAGCAGCAATATCAATGCTCGCGCTACTCCTCTGAACTTGAACAGATGAGTAGTGGGGCAGGTAGTGCAAAACGCGTCATCAAATGTTTTGCTCCGCTCCAAGCTAAGTTTCATTACTGGTAGTAGCTCAGAATAATAGTAAACAAAATATGTTCAGTGCTATCTGTAGTTGGAGTGGTAGCAAAAAACTTGAGATCAGCGCTCTTGCAAATCCATTCATGTGCACTCCAGCAACCGCTACTATTCTCACTTCTGTTGCTCTACTACTACTCATATAGCTGTTATCTGAGCAGTGTTCGTTTTTGTTTTGTTAGATGCATTTTGTATGCGGCTTTGTGAGGGTACACTGAAAATATAACTAACCAATGATGTAGTGTAAGTTGCAATTATGGTTCGATACAACTTAAAATTATATTTTTTTATATGTACTTCCTGAACGCTTTAACTTTTTATGTTAAAAAAAACTCCAGATGTGTATGATGGACTAATCTATTGATAATTGAAAGCTGGAGCAAAAATTAGAACTAAGAAGTGGTGAAGCAATATCAAACCCAGAGCTTGATAGTGTATAACTTTGGCGATAAACTATTGTGAAATTTCACGCATATTTTACCGCTTAGTATTTTATATGGGTTTTGATTGCTACTTCACGTGAAATGGGAGCGTATTACTGTGTTTAACCGAAATAAAATGATTTTGTAACGCAGCGAATATAAAATAGTTTTTGCTTCTGTTTTAGAAAAACAAGGGCAAAAAAAAGCATATGCAAAAAATTTAAGCACAAACATTTGGTAGAAATAAGTCAGTGAAGTGTACAAAATTAAAAAGAAATTAATTTTACTCCATTAAAAAGGGACATACTTTTAATATGTGCTAGCTTTGAGTTTTGAAAAAATCATAATTCCTGAATAGACTCTAACTATTTTCAGTCAAAAATTATCGTGAA
Organism: Anastrepha fraterculus; assembly: GCA_037575425.1. NCBI lineage: Eukaryota > Metazoa > Arthropoda > Insecta > Diptera > Tephritidae > Anastrepha > Anastrepha fraterculus. Next base: position 59,725 of record JAYXIM010027239.1, read on the forward strand.
ATTGCTTGCGAGGCAATGGGAACTTAAAATCGAACTGTTTGGAGAAAATTATTTAATCCAGAAAAACAGAATACAGGTTCGTATTCCACGACCCAAAATTAAGTTTAAGTGTGTTGCCGTTTTTATGTGTCATTTTAACGTCCCTATAATGCAGTTATGAAGGAAGTTTGTTTAAAATCGTCCGCTAACTTTATGCTGAACAAAAAAGACCGAAAGCTACTAAATAGAAATATTTTAAAAAGTAAGAGTTTTATTTTGTATTTCGTTTCACTTTTTAATTTAAGTCTTAATTATATATTTATTAAATTCATATCTATACATTAATAAAATTGTATTTCGTTTTCGAAAGACGTATAGTTAATAGTATTCATTATTTCCATTTGAATACATTTTGTTTTTCTTTGAGGCACATGAAGTTTTTTTCTTACTTAAATGTATCTTAAATTTCTGCTTAACCTAGCCTTTTATGTATGTATGCATGTATATGTGCACATATTATCACATCCCCAAAGCAATGAGATCATAACTCGAGACAGGTCGACAATTCCCCATGACTTTTCTTATGTCTAAGGCCAATGCAAGAGTGATGACGAGAATGAGCATCGAAGAAGAAGAATAAATAGTCCATCGAGTGAGCGCGCGACTTTTTAATTGTTGCTTAGGGCGTATTTCGGGTTCATCACTATGATCCTGTGCGGAAGTAGAAACCGGTGATGAGGCATAAGAAAGTTGCAGCGCTGCTTAAAAATTTCGGTGAAATCAACTGGGTGGAAAATGTTGTTTTTTTGTAAAGGACTAATAATTTGTTATTGTTGATTTTAATTGAAAATACAAAGCTTCATTTAGATTTGCCGTTTAGCGACCTGAGAGCAAAATCGGAATAATATTGAAGTTCACATAATAGCGATAAGTAGGTTGGATTCATCATATAAGACTTTGTGGTGTATAGAAAATTTGACTGTGATTTTTATTAGTTACTCCTTATAATCGACCAACTTCGATACTACTTGGGAAAATATTGAAATGTAAAGAAAAATAAATTTCCGTATTTAACTGATAGTTCATAACTCATGCAATTTTCATAACTTTTCTATTGCAACAAGCCTAAATGTACTCATCAATTGATAATTCCTTTAAACAAAGTGGCCTGCAGCTTATAGCATTTTTATATCTCCATGTATGAAAAAATTATAGTGGTTTTCCTTTTTAATCAAAGTATTAAAAATTGTACGTTTTGATATCAATCGAAAAATTATTCTTTATATTTCTTATATATCTGATCGCAACATATGTAGGCTACAAGACGAAATATAATATTTATAGGCCGATTTGGTTCATATTCAGAATGTATTTTAGTTTCATGATACGAAATATATATATACAAGAAATTGTCTAAATATTTATATAGTTGTATACTCGTGCTGGCGCGCCAGTGAGAAAAAAGGGATATCTGGTGCAGATTTTAAACTTGCTGATGTTCATAAATTTATAATTTTCTCCGATTTTACAATACGAAATTATTTTTTCAGCACAAAAAATAAATGGTAATAAGTAAAAATTTCAAATCACAATTTTCAAAACTACGTCCAATATTTTTTTTTTAATTTTTGATTTTAAAATACAACTTCAGCTATATTTATAATACGCTGGAAATTTGAGAATGGGATTTGCACAAGTCAAGCAGTTAAGAAAATGAGTGTGGATACATCTCATCAACTGAGTGTAAGACTAAGTGACTATATACGAGGTGTGTTCAAAAAGTATATTGTATTTTGTGTTTTTTCAAAAATTATTTATTTATTCATTAAATCTATTTTGTCCCCTTGAAAGTAATTCCCATGCGATATTATGCACCTGTGCCAACGTTTTTCCCCATCTTTGAAACACTTCAAAAAATCATTTTTTTATCTTGTTGAGCTCCTCCTTCGATGCCGTCTTTATCTCGTCAATCGTAGCGTAGCGTCGTGCTTTCAGGGGCCTCTTCAGTTTCGGGAACAAGAAAAAATCACAGCGGGCCAGATCTGGGGAATACGGTGGCTGTGGCATCATTAGTGTGTTGTTTTTGGCCAAAAAGTCGCGCACAAGCAACGACGTGTGAGCAGGTGCGTTATCGTGATGCAAGAGCCAATTATTGTTCTTCCACAAATTCGGGCGTTTCTGGCAGGTAATATTCCTTATTGACCGTTTTATCCTGTGGCAAGAACTTATGATGCACAACGCCCCTGCAATCGCAGAAAATGGTAAGCAAAACTTTTACATTCGACCGAACTTGGCGAGATTTTTTCGGTCTTCGTTGTCTTGGTTCGTGCGGCAGCTTCCATTGAGATGATTGAGCTTTGTTTCCACTTTATAACCGTAAACCCACGATTCGTCACCAGTTATGAGCCTCTGGAGCAAATTTGGGTCGTCGCGGATACAGTCCAACATCTCATTAGCAATGTTCATGCGATGCTGCTTTTGATCGAAATTGAGCAGTTTTGGTGCGAATTTTGCGGCGACCCGTCTCATGCCCAAATCATTGAAAAAATCGAAAGGCATGAGCCAACCGATATGTCTAGGTCCTCAGCAGCTTCTCTAACGGTGACTCGGCGATACCCTTTTCTTCACTTCAACAATTTTTTCGTCTATTTTTGAAGTGCTCGGGCGTCCGGCACGCTTTTCGTCCTTCACATCTTCTCGGCCTTCTGAGAACATTTTGTGCCACCGAGAAACGTATGACACCGTCAACATTCGAAAGGCATCCGCGCACTTTATTTCGTTTTTTACACAAAATTTGATACAGGTTCTTTGATTCATCTTTTTGAATAAATCATAATTCTCAATTAAATTTTTACATGATAAGTTGGCGATGAAAAAATTGTCGGCCCGATGGTGGCCGCGATTGCTCGCAAGCAATAACAAGCGTATGCGGCTTTTAAGCTTCGAAGCAGTGTTTGGAGCAGTTTAAGCGAGATCCGAAGAAATTTTTGCGTTGATTGGTCACCATTGACGAACCCTGGATTCATCATTGCACACCAGAAACTTAGCAACAATCAAAACAATAGATTTCTCCCGGTGAATCTGCTCCAAAGAAGGCGAGGACAGTCCCATCGACCGAAAAGGTCATAGCGATGACTTTTTCTTGTTCCCTAACATGAAGAAATGGGTCGCGGTAAAAAAATTCAATTCAGACGAGGAAGTCATCGCCGAGACAGAGACGTTTTTTGAGAGTTCGACAAATCCCAATTCTTGAAGGGGTTAAAAAATGACCGTAGCGTTGGGAGAAGTGTATCTTACTAAAAGGGGACTTTGTTGAAAAATAAAGAAAAAAATTAAAAAAATGGTGTCCTCATTTCTAACACGGGTACTTATGTATCGCTCTCGTATTTTATTGCATACACATTTTAGTTCCTTTAAGGCGTCCACGAGAGTTAAGCTGAAGAAGGAGGTTGAGAAATTTTTTAAATAAAGCTATTTCTAATATTGTAAACCACGCAGTAAAGAAGTCCATCAGCTGGCTAGTAATAAAGCTGCAAGATGGTAAAGTACAACCTATCTTCTGATTTTGTTTAGAAGATTTTAAATTTGTTTCGCTCTTACTGAAAAAAAAATAACAAACAACATTTTTTTTTTTTTTTGGAATTACAGCCTTATTGATCTGGGGATGCGATTCGCACACATACATACATATGTACGTTATTATTTAATTTAATTTCTTAAATGTTCACACTTATGGTGTTGTGATTTCATTAATTATTTACTATTACAAACAGATGTACACATATCAATAGCGTGTCTGTATATATTTATATGTATATGAGGATAAAAATCATAATACTCGTCTTGAAAATGCTAGCGCTTTTTCGCGGCTTATCATTTAAATTACTTCATTCACTTTAAACGTAATCCAATTTAAATCTTTAATAAATGCATACACCAACACACACCTGCAAATGTAACTGTGGTCGTGTGCGCTTGGAATATACCTGTATCTGGGTAGAAACAAGTGTGGCTATGTGAGTGTGTAGAAATTGATTTTTTTTATGCTGTTCACATTCTGATATATGTACATACCTACATATGTATATACATGTGTATTTGTATTTGTTTGTGTATGTGTATGCGTACATGCAAATGCTACATACATTTGAATGTATTTGTTATCTTCCTACTCTCATTTTACTGTAAACTTACAATTTTCTTAACTTTGTGAATTTCAATTCATTTATCACCATTTAGTATCGCATCTCAGCGCATCGGCACGTAAAAGTTGGCTGAAGAAAGAGGTGTAGTGGGGTGAAGGGCGGTGTAATAGTGAACCAATCACCACACTTAGCTTAGAGGATGAATTTTAAAATTAGCAACTTCAGCAAAAACCACAAAAGCAACGGTGAAATACGACATTCGCCACAGTCAAGTAAGTAGAGCACAGGCAGCAGTCGCAAAGTACCGCAAACGGTGGCTAAGCAGCTCCCCACGCGCGCGCGGAAAAAGTGATTCATTTGCGCGCTTCTCCTTCTTTCTGTGCGCGTCATTGGCGTTTGTTGCCAACTCTTATTTTGTCGTACTGCTTGCAATGAAATTCGTTTATTCTTTGTTGCCCGTTGGTGTTTGCTTTCACGTTGGCATTGGCTGGCTTTGGTTTTGCTTTTGGCACGGAAACGCTACACGCCTGCTTTGCATCACCACACACGGCATCGCATCAATACATTTACAATGTATTCTGTTTACTGTCGTTGGACTGGGTAGATGCCATCAAACGTTTTTGCCGTGTTCGCTTTTTTGGTTGCAGCGAGTAGAGTCGCCCGCTGCGCGGACGTGTTTGAGGCTCGGTTGCGCTAATGCCCGCATTGGAGTTGGCTGTTAATTGATAGCTGTGCAAACGAAAGGAAGACACCGAAATTTCAGTTAATTTTAATTCATGTACATTAAGTATCTATTAGCATGGGTATGCATATAAATAAGACGAATTGTGGAAAAATCTGCGGGCAAGAAATGCTGCACTATTTGTGCGAGTTCAACGACCGCTTTCACGCCTAATTTTCCACACATCAAACCATGCACTCATCCATTTTCCTATCATTTCGCATCCCGTAATTTTATTTCTCTCTTTTTCTAAGCCATTTTCTTTCAATACTCACTTTGATTCCAGTTTCGCCAGCCGCTGCTTAAGTTTTGCCTGACTTGCTGTATACTCGGCAAGCAAACGCGCTAACCGCACATTTAAGTTCTCCACCGACATCTCCAATTTCTCAATGCCACTTTCAATGCTATCGTGTGCGCGTTGTGAATCTGTAAATTAAAATAAAAAGGTTTGTGCTGTTGTGAAATGTTCGCTTTTGAATGGTTTTGACTACGCACCCGCAAAAACACTTTCGTCCAATAATCCATCTTTGCGTAGCAACTGGCAGCCACGTTCTGTGAGTGTGGCGCGCGCTTCCGGATAATCGGCCAGCGTCTCCCACAAATCACGCTTCGCCAGACAGAAGAGATCCGAGTAGCCTAGTGAACGCACATTGGCCGTACGTCGATTGCCTGTGCGATTCCCCGCTATCTCCAGCACCGACACCTCGCCAAACACTGAGCCGGCGCCGAGTGTTGCAAATACAGTGACGCCATCGTCTGCCACTACCGACAATTTGCCGCGTTTCACTATGTACATCTCTTTGCCAACATCGCCTTTCCGGCAAATATAATCACCCGGACTGAACACTTGCAGTTTAAGTTTCAGCACTAGTGCCTCCAGCAGTCCGGGTTCACAGTCGTGGAAGATGCGCACCTGTTTCAGTGTGTCCATGTGCACTTGTATGGCGATTTCCGCTTTCAATTTGTCCGGCAGTGCGGCTAGTACGCGTTCTTCATCCAGCGCTCCACTCTGCGACCAAGTGTAGGCAAACCAACGTATCACACGCGCCTCCAACTCGTGGCCAACTTTGCGGAAAGCCATATACTGTTTGACGCCGTCCATGCGATTTTGAAACTCGACGCGTGCCACATTCATGTTGGAAATCATGGAACCGATGTTGCCTGGGGGCGAAAGGAGAATAGGGATTAGAAATTAAAATTTTCCGTAGTCAAATATTTGAAGAACAAGAGTTTCAAGTGTGGTCTTATGCTTGGCTAATTCAATTGAAGTTATCAGTGGCAAGTTGTTCGACATTACTTTAACCCACCCTATCATTTCCCACGGTTTAAGACTTATTGTTTCGTAAATCAAAGCGGATATCGCTATCCAGGTGTTCCAAATTAATCTCAGCACGCTTCTGCAATATAATCTCGGATTTGGTAACAATTTTGCGCATTGGCATGCGTCATGATCTCCTGCTGACAAACAGAAGTTAAAAATTTGAGGTTTTTTTAACTGACATAAAAAATAAGGAAATTGAAAACTTTATTAGAAATCTTATTCCCACACATGACACAAATTATTCTTTGTGAAAACAAAAAATCAAATAAAGCACCAACCACTACTAAAAAAAGACAAACGATGAAAAAGCACCGACATTGGAAAATTGTTCTGAAAAAGTCTTATCGAACAACAAAGATAAACAAATTGACACGAATACTAATGTTAATACTGATACCACGTGGATATTATGCATTAAAACTAGAATTAGATATAAATAAGCATTGACGGGTAGAGCATATAAGCTTACTTCCGACTATATCTAGAATTGCAGAAAAACTTTTACATGACAGAACTCTCTTGACTCGAAAAATATCATTCCAAATCATCAATTCGGTTTTCGAAAAAAAAATTCAACTATCCAACAAATACGTCGAGTTACACAAAAAAGATCTTCAGACACGAAAAATAAACGATACTGTGTTGATATCAGGGTCCGCCATATAACTTTACGGAATTAAAAATGCTATAAAAAAGAAACTACTCAATATTTTTCCAAACTGTTTTTTTTTATTTTAAAGTACAATCCTTCCGGTTAATGATGGAACACAACTTCATTCATATGGCTGCCTCGGCTAGCCACCAAGGTCTTTACGCAAAATTCGTCTCAATGATGTCTCCGAAATGTCCAATTGTTGAGAACGACGGCGAATGATTCACGAACACTCTCGGCCACAGCAGCAATATTTTCGGGTGTACGCACGGTTTTTAGTCGGTCACGCGTTGGGTTGTCAATAAGCAACCAAGTTTATCTTACTTTTTTCGCAAAGTAACGCACATACGCGTCATTCGGTGCTTTTCTTCTTCCCATTGCCTTACGTAATTTTCGTACACATTCTGCAACATTACCATGATTTTCAAACTAATGTCGCAATATTTCCCAGCGTTCTTTGAGCGTACACACAACCATTTTCGTTCAGCGGAAGAATAAAACTAATTTTCTATCAAATCAGAATCTTTCATAAACCCAGGACAATATTACCACTGGAATAGTACTTCATTATCAAGAGCTACCATACTGATCGTGTCTTTAAATACAATGATAAATATTAACACACATCCAATAACAGCAGAAGTCCTCAAGGCAGCGTATGTATATATGTATATATAAATACCATTTACGTATATGAAAGGAAAACGTGCCGCGTCCGTAGGTTAGGATTACTACCTAATGGTTGCCCACTTGGACGAAAGAAGTTTAGTCCTTTGTGATACCATTGCAAGAGGGGAAAAGAGGTGAAAGAAAAAAAAATGATAGGACGAAA